>AWOL01S0019948.1:184589-195808 GCA_000715115.1 Nicotiana otophora
CCCCCCTTCTTCTTCATTTCTTCACTCATCTCTCAATTCTTAAACTCAAATTCTGTATTCAAGTTAAATCATACCCCTTGTTTCTAGAGTGCGCTCATATGTTTGGGAACACTTTGAGGTAGTAGATGAAAATGAAGAAGTTTGCAAAGTAAAGTGCAAGAACTGTGGTCGAGTCTTAAATAATCGTCGAAAGTGGGAGGGCACAGGCTTTTTAAGGAGGCATGTGAAAAATTATCTTGAGAGTCCTCTGAAAAATCGTACTTAAGTTGATTTGAGACAATTTGTGTTATTTTAAAATTATTATACTTATTTAAGCTTAATGTTTTAGTTTGTAAGATTAGTTTGAAGTATTATTATGCAAAGAAAATTTGAAATAAAATTATGAAAGCCTTTGAAGTTTGATCCTTACATATCAAGTTATCAACACTCCAGTATAAAACTTATACTATAAGTTATATTTTTTTCATGTTCATTGTATTATCTTAAATTCGTAATTAACTTTTCAAATATAAGGCTTTTAAAGCCTATGAAATTTATTCAAACAGTCTTTTTATACGTTAATTTTTAGTGTTTTACATTTTTACTTTATCTTAATATAAATAACAATTGTTATACAAAATATTAAAAAACAAAATAAGCCCGACCCGACCCATTAGGCCCGAAATCGGTCCGATTAAATTTTGCACCGGGGTAGCCCGGAATCGGTAAACCCGATAAACAATAATCGGAATTAACAGAAAGGTTTTAGAAAACATGGAAAATTAAGGAGTATAAGGGGAGAAGGTTGATGCGTATAAGTAATAATTTTGATGGCTAAATTCATAGCCATGATTACCTCGATAATCGGCAAATGTTGTGCTGAATCGTGGGATGATGCGTGTTCGAAAAATTAAATGCGGATAGACGTGCGTCTAATCAACCATCAGAAGCCTTCAGAGGGGATCATAGTAATTGTAATGACCCAACCGGTCATTAACTTTTAGAACCTCGTTCCTTAGAACTAAAACTTCTTGTATGTGCTTTTAATGATTTATGACTTGTGGGGATGATTGGTTCGGGATTTGGAAGTGTTTGGGTTGAAACCGGAATACTTGGTTCCTTAAGTTGTCTTAAAAAGGCCAAGTTTGACTTCGGTCAACACTTTTGAGAAAACGACTCCGGAATAGAATTTTGACGGTTCCAATAGCTCCGTATGTGATTTTGGACTTAGCGTTCGGAATTTTATTTGAAAGTCCGTAGTTAAATTAGGCTTGAAATGGCTAAAATAAGAATTTAAGTTTGAAAGTTTGACCGGGGAGTTGACTTTTTGATATCAGGGTCGGAATCCAATTATGAAAATTTTCATAGCTCTGTTATGTTATTTATGACTTGTGTGCAAATTTGAGGTCAATCGGACTTGATTTGATAGGTTCCGACATTGAATGTAGAGGTTGAAAATCTTAAGTTTCATTAAGCTTGAATTGGAGGATGATTCATGGTTTTAGCATTGTTTGGTGTGATTTGAGGGTTCGACTAAGTTCGTATGATGTTTTGGTACTTGTTGGTATAATTGGTTGAGGTCCCGAGGGGCTCGGGTGAGTTTTGGACGACTAACGGATCACTTTTGACCTTTGGGAGACAATTGATTGCTGTTGGTATTTTTCTTCTGATTTCCTTATACGCGATCGCGTAAGTTGGTCTGTGATCGCGTAGGTAATTTGGGCAGAGATGAATTTGTTCTATGCGATCACGTGAATGGGGTTGCAATCGCGTAAGCTTAATTTGGGCAGCTAGAAAAATTGTTCTATGCGATCGCATGGGAACGTCCGCGATCGCGTAGGTTGGGCCAGCCTGTGCATTGCGATCGCGTGGCATTGTTTGTGATCGCGTAGTGGAAACTGGAGAGGAACCTGGCCACGCGTTTGCTCTATGCGGTCGCGTGAAGAGGGATGCGATCGCGTAGTGTTGGAAACTTGTGCACCGCGATCGCGTGAGACTTTATGCAATCGCATAGAGTTATTTTATGGGCAGAAGAATTTGTGCTACGCGGTCGCTTGAGGAAGTTCTCGATCGAGTAGAAGAAATCACTGGGCAGAGTTTAAGTTCTGAAAATGGGACTTCGTCCCATTTTCCATTTTTTAACGATTTGGAGCTCGTATTTGGATGATGTTTGGGAGATTTTCAGAGAAAACAACTGGGTAAGTGTTCTTAACTCAATATTGGTTAAATTACCCGAATCCATCACTGTTTTTATCATTTAATTGGTGAATTCAGTTGGAAACGTTTGAAAACCCTCTTGGATAGATTTGAGGGCCGAATTGTTATCAGAATTTAGTGATTCTGGTATGGGTAGACTCGTGGTTGAGTGGGCGTTCATATTTCATAACTTTCTCCGGATTCCGAGACGTGGTCCCCATGGGCTATTTTTGAGTTAAATTTTGGATTTTTATTGAAAAATGTTGTATTTTCTTATGGAATTGATTCCTATAATTTTTAATGATTGTATCAAATTATTCTGGGCTAGATTCAAGCCAGACAGAGTTGGATAATCGTGGAAAAGGCCTTCCATTGGATTAAATTGGAGAAAATTGAGGTAAGTCTCTTGTCTAATCTTGTGAGGGGGAAATTACCCCATAGGTAATTAAAGTAATAATTGTTACTATTTGTGGGGGCTACGTACACGCGAGGTGACGAGAGTCCGTGCGTAACTACTATTAATGCTAAAGTCTGGGTAGTTTAAGACTCAAAGCATGAATTACTTGTGTAAATTATATTTTTTGTTTAATTAATTAATATATATATATATATATATATATTGTGAATTGTTAGATAAAAATATTAAAGGATGAAAATCTCATATACTTGATTTTCTGTTTAAATTAATTATTGTTAAAAAGAAATTTGTTCATCCTCTCGAATTGATCTTATAATAAATATACTCTCCTTCCGGAAGTACCTAAGAAAATGTCCTCCTTTCTTGTGGAGCGGGCCGAACGCCTCGGCAGGATAGATGCATCTATGGATCGTGCCGCACGTCCCTCGGCAGCGTACACGACACTCTAAATCGGGACGTACGACCTCGGCAGAAATCGTATTTAATAATAATAATTACACGCTACTGTGATAGTTTATTGCAGCTTGTGAAGCTAATTGATAAATTGGAAATCTTTGGAATTTAAAAAATTATTATCCCTGCTTGTTAAGGAATTTATTGTTATTCTTGTAAATGAGACTAATTGATAAATTGGAAATTTATTGGAATTGAAGAAATTTAACTGATATATTGGGAATTGTTGCATTTGAAGGAATTTAATTATGTCTGTTGGTTAAATAAATTATTTTTAATTATGTGAATCATGATGATCTCGATATTCTAGTTTCATTTCAAATATTATTATTGACCCATAGTGAGTGTCAAAGTCGGCTATCTCGTCTCTACCACTTCGAGATTAGGCTTGATACTTACTGGGTACACGTTGTTTACGTACTCATACTACACTTGCTGCACTTTTTTGTGCAGGACCTGAGGCAAGTACTAGTGGGGGACTTATCGTCTTACACCCACGTTATCCAGGGGCATAGTGGTGAGCTGCCTTTCTGAGCCGTTCTGCACCCACCAATGTCTCTCCTTGTATTTTCATTCTATCTATTTTTATTTCAGACAGTATTTGAGGTTTTGTATAATCTATTAGATACTCATACATTTGTGACACCAGGTCTTGGCACACACATTAAGTTAATCGGTATCTTTTCTAATTTCTTGAACATTGCTAGTAAAATAATAAAATTTCTTAGAAATATTTTCTGAAAATAATTGATATACGTTTTGTTTATTTGTTGGCTTGCCTAGCTGTAGTGTTGGGTTCCATCATGAGATATAGCTGAAATTGGGTTGTGACAACATGGTATCAGAGCACTAGGTTCACGTAGGTCTCACAAGTTATTAGCAGACCTAATAGAGTCTTGCGGATCGGTACGGAGACATCTGTACTTATCTTCAAGAGGCTATATGGTGTTAGGAAACTACCTTTCTTCATATTCCATCATGCGATTAAGGTGATACTAAATATCCTTCTCTTATTCTCTCACAGATGGTGAGAACGCGCTCTAATGAGGTTCCAGACAAGGGAAGAGCTACTCCCCAAGTTGCTAGAGGCCAAGGCAAAGGCCGAGGGAGGGCTCCAGCCCGTGGTAGAGGGTGAGGACGTCCCAGGACTATTCCAGTTATGCCGCCAGTGGGTCCAGCAGAGAAACCCATTATTGAGGAACAGGGTGAAGTGCCTATGGCAGAACCAGCTCCGGTGGATTTCACATCTGCACCAGGATTTCAGGATGTCATGGGTTGTATGTTGTAGTTCATGGACAATATTACTCAGGCCGGTTTATTTCTGGAAGACCCAGCTACATCCCAGGCGGGCGGGGGAGCACAGACACCTACCGTGCAGGCTCACGGACAGGCAGTTATTGTATATCAGACCCGGGGTGTACTACCTATGGGTGGAGCCCAGCCAGTGGTAGTAGCTATACCTGAGCGTAGGCCAGCTGCAGCCGTTGATCCTCAGAAACTATTGGACAGATGGACTAGACTACATCCTCTTGTCTTTGGGGGTGAGCGACATGAGGATCCCCAGGATTTCATTGATCAGTGCAAAGATAGACTGTACAACATGAGGATATTGGAGTCTTATGGGGTAGACTATGCTACTTTTCAGCTAAAGGGCAGAGCCCGTAGATGATGGCAATCTTATGTTGTTGGAAGACAAGCAGATTCTCCTCCCATGACTTGGGACAGATTCACCCGTATTTTCCTGGACAGGTATATTCCACCCTCTAAGAGGAAGGAGTTGCGGTTTTAGTTTGAGCTGCTCCAGCAGGGTTAGATGTCAGTGTCCGATTATGAGGCGAGGTTCTCTAAGTTATCTCGCCCTACACTTATGATACTCCCTAATGAGGCGGAGAAAGTGCGGAGGTTTGTTGCAGATTTACATACTGGCATTCATGCCACTATGGCTCGAGAGGTTGAGATGGGTACTTCTTATGAGCTAGTCATGGAGATAGCCCGTAGGATTGAGGGTGTACGTTAGCGTAGCTGAGAGCAAGTTACTAGAGATAAGCGATTTAGGTATTCTGGAGAGTTTAGAGGTGCTCTGTCTAGGGGCAGAGGTTAGTTTGTGAGAGGGCAGTCCAGCAGGCCCCCATATCCAACACCACCGCCTCCTCGAGTTGCTCTAGTGCAACCTTATTTCAGTGCTATACCATAGAGTTTTTATCGCCCACTAGCTATCCAGGGTCCTCCTAGTGGGTATTCAGTTCCCCAGGGCCAGACTCTTAGTCGGCAGCCCATCGCACCAAAGCGTTGTTACGAGTGCGGGGATCCCAGTCACATACAGAGATTTTGCCCTAGGCTTCGGGGTAAACCAGTGCAACAGGGTTAGTAGCCTATGATTATTAGACCAGTTTCTCCACCAATTGTCTGACCACCAAGAGGTGGAGGACAGGTGGGTAGGGGCCATCCTACAGGTGGAGGTCAGCCAGGCGGAGACCAGCCAGTTGGTGCTCCAGCTCGGTTTTATGCTTTTCCGGCCAGACCAAATGCAGAGGCCTCAGATGTCGTGATTACAGGTATTATTTCTATTTGCGTCAAAGATGCCTCAGTATTATTTGATCCAGGATCTACGTATTCATATGTGTCATCTTTATTTGCCCCATTCCTGGGTGCTTCTCGTGAGTCCTTGAGTACTCCTATTTATCTGTCCACTCTTCTGGGCGATTCTGTTGTTATGAACCAGATCTATCAGTCATGTATTATTACATTTTGTTGTTATGAAAATAGAGCAGATCTCCTATTCCTTGAAATGATCGATTTTGAATTTATTCTGGGCATGGACTAGTTATCTCCATATCATGCTATTCTAGATTGTCATGCCAAGACTGTTACCTTGGCTATTCCAGCATTTCCTAAGTTGGAGTGGAAGGGTTCATCTGTTAGTTCATTTAGTCGAGTTATTTCTTTTATAAAGGCTCAACACATAGTTGAGAAGGTTTGTTTAGCCTATCTAGCTTATGTTCAGGATACTACTACAGAGACTCCTGCTATTGATTTAGTGCCTGTAGTTCGGGAGTTCTCCAAAGTATTTCCTTCAGCTCTTCCAGGTATGCCACCTGATCGTGATATTGATTTCTGTATTGACTTGGCTCCAGATACCCAACCTATATCTATCCCACCGTATCGCATGGCTCCGAAAGAATTGAAAGCATTGAAAGAACAGCTTGAGGAGTTATTAGCCAAAAGGGCTCGTCATACTGAGTGTATTGCCTTGGGGTGCACCGGTATTATTTGTGAAAAGGAGGGATGGAACAATGCGGATGTATATTAATTATCGCCAATTGAACAAAGTCACTATTAAGAACAAGTACCTATTTCCACGTATTGATGATCTATTTCACCAGTTGCAGGGTGCTAGGGTGTTCTCTAAGATCGCTTTGAGGTCGGGGTACCACCAGTTGAAGATTCAGGATCCAGATGTTCCGAAGACTGCTTTCCGTACTATATATGGACATTATGAGTTCCTGGTGATGTCCTTCGGTTTGACTAACGCCCCGGCGCCATTTATGGATTTGATGAACAGGGTATTCAGGCCATATATTGATTCGTTTGTCATCATATCCATTGATGACATCTTGATCTACTCGCGCAGTAAGGGGGAACACGAGCAGCATATGAGAGTAGTGCTTCAGACGTTGCGGGAACAAAAGTTATATGCTACGTTCTCCAAATGTGAGTTCTGGCTAGAGTCTGGCATTTTTTGCGCATATTGTATCGAGCGAGGGTATTAAGGTTGATCCCAAAAAGATTGAGGCAGTTCAGAATTGGCATCGTCCCACTTCGGCGACTGAAATCAGGCGTTTTCTAGGTTTAGCAGGTTTTTATTGTCGGTTTGTGGAAGGTTTTTTATCTATTGCAACACCTTTGACCAAATTAACCCAGAAGGGTGCTCCGTTCCGATGGTCCGATGATTGTGAGGTGAGCTTTCAGAAGCTCAAGACAGCATTGACTACATCACCAGTGTTAGTGTTGCCTTCCGGTTCGGGGATGTATACAGTGTATTGTGATGCTTCACGCATTGGCTTGGGTTGTGTATTGATGCAGGAAGGGCGAGTTATTGCATATGCTTCACATCAGCTGAAGCCCCATGAGAAGAATTATCCAGTACATGATTTGGAGTTAGATGCGATTGTTCATGCTATTAAGATTTGGAGGCATTATCTTTATAGGGTGTCTTGTGAAATTTACACTGATCATCACAGTTTGCAACATTTGTTCAAGCAAAGGGACCTAAATTTGAGACAGCGTAGATGGCTTGAGTTACTACAAGATTATGATATTACTATTATATATCATCCAGGAAAAGCAAATGTGGTTGCAGACGCCTTGAGTAGAAAGGCAGAGAGTATGGGTAGTTTGGCTTTCATTTCAGCAGAGGATAGACCATTGGCTTCAGATATTCAGTCCTTGGCCAACAGACTTATGCGGCTAGATATTTCATAGCCCAGCCGAGTTCTTGCAAGTGTTGTAGCTCAGTCTTCACTCTTTGAACAGATCAAGGCTCGCCAGTATGATGATCCACACTTAATGGTTCTTCGAGAAATGGTACTACGGGATAGTGCCAAGGAAGTTACTATTGGAGAAGATGGTTTTCTACAACTCCAGGATCGTTTATATGTTCCTAATATGGATGGACTGAGGAAAAAGATCCTAGAGGAAGCACACAGTTCTCGGTATTCTATTCATCCAGGTGCTACGAAGATGTATCGTGATTTGAGGCAGCATTATTGGTGGAGACGAATGAAAAAGGACATAGTTGAGTATGTGGCTAGGTGTCTAAATTGTCAGCAAGTTAAATATGAGAACCAGAGACCAGGTGGCCTACTTCAGCAGATGACTATACCGGAATGGAAATGGGAATGTATCACTATGCACTTTGTAGTTGGGTTGCCGCGGACCTTGCATAAGTTCGATGCAGTTTGGGTCATTGTTGATAGGTTGAACAAGTCGGCACATTTAATCCAGGTTATGACTACGTATACTTCAGATAGGTTGGCCCAAATTTATATTCAGGAGATAGTTTGGTTGCACGGTGTGCCAATTTTTGTCATATCAGATAGAGGTCCTCAATTTACTTTAAATTTCTGAAGAGCAGTACAGAGTGAGTTGGGGACCCGTGTAGAGCTCAGCACAACCTTTCATCCGCAGACCGACGGGCAGTCAGAGCGAAAGATTCAGATTTTGGAGGATATGCTCAGGGCATGTGTAATTAACTTTGGAGGTCAGTGGGATCGTTTCTTGCCTTTGGCCAAGTTTGCTTATAATAACAGTTACCAATCCAGCATCGAGATGGCTCTATTTGAGGCTTTATATGGTCGACGATGTCGTTCTCCCATCGGATTGTTTGAGCTGGTAAGTCTAAGTTATATGGTATTGATTTGGTGAAAGATGCTTTGAAAAAGGTAAAGTTGATTCAGGAGTGACTTCGTATAGCATAGTCCAGACAGAAGCATTACGCAGATCAGAAAGTGCATGATTTATCATTTATGATGGACGAAAAAGTTCTCTTGAAGGTTTCACCGATGAAGGGAATCATAAGATTTGAGAAAAAGGGGAAATTGAGCCCAAGGTTTATAGGCTCATTTGAGGTGTTGAGACGAGTTGGGGAGGTTGCTTATGAGCTTGAGTTGCCACCCAGTCTATCGGAAATTCATCCGATTTTCCATGTATCTATGCTCCGAAAGTATCATGCCGACCTATCACATGTGTTAGACTTCAGCACAGTTCAACTAGATAATAGCTTGGGTTATGAAGAGGAGCCAGTTGCCATTGTTGATAAACAGGTTCGCCAGTTGAGGTCCAAAAGGATGTCTGCAGTAAAAGTCCAGTGGAGGGGCCAACCAGTCGAGGAAGTGACTTACGAGGCTGAGGAGGACATGCGGAGCAAATATCCACACCTATTCAGCACTCCAAGTATTATTCTAAACCAGTTTGAAGACGAACGTTAGTTTAAGAGGTGGAGAATGTAATAACCCAACCGGTCATTTTAACTTTTAGAACCCCCTACCTAAAAATAAAACTTCCCTTATGTGCTTTAATTGATTTATGACTTGAGGGGATGATTGGTTCGGGATTTGGAAGTGTTTGGGTTAAAACCAGAACACTTGGTTCCTTAAGTTGCCTTTAAAAGGCCAAGTTTGACTTTGGTCAACACTTTTAAGAAAACGACCCCGGAATAGAATTTTGACGGTTCCAATAGCTCCGTATGGTGAGTTTAGACTTAGTGTTCGGAATTTTATTTGGCAGTCCGTAGTTAAATTAGACTTGAAATAGCTAAAACAAGAATTTAAGTTTGAAAGTTTGACCGGGGAGTTGACTTTTTGATATCGGGGTCGGAATCCAGTTCTGAAAGTTTTCATAGCTCCGTTATGTCATTTATGACTTGTGTGCAAATTTGAGGTCAATCGGACTTGATTTGATAGGTTCCGACACCGAATGTAGAAGTTGGAAATCTTAAGTTTCATTAAGCTTGAATTGGAGGATGATTCGTGGTTTTAGCATTGTTTGGTGTGATTTGAGGGTTCGACTAAGTTCGTATGATGTTTTGGTACTTGTTGGTATAATTGGTTGAGGTCCCGAGGGGCTCGGGTGAGTTTTGGACGACTAACGGATCACTTTTGACCTTTGGGAGACAATTGATTGCTGTTGGTATTTTTCTTCTGATTTCCTTATACGCGATCGCGTAAGTTGGTCTGTGATCGCGTAGGTAATTTGGGCAGAGATGAATTTGTTCTATGCGATCACGTGAATGGGGTTGCAATCGCGTAAGCTTAATTTGGGCAGCTAGAAAAATTGTTCTATGCGATCGCATGGGAACGTCCGCGATCGCGTATANTGGTACTTGTTGGTATAATTGGTTGAGGTCCCGAGGGGCTCGGGTGAGTTTTGGACGGCTAACGGATCACTTTTGGCCTTTGGGAGACTACTGATAGCTACTGGTATTTTTCTTCTGATTTCCTTATACGCGATCGCGTAAGTTGGTCTGTGATCGCGTAGGGTAATTTGGGCAAAAGTGAATTTATTCTATGCGATCACGTGAATGGGGTTGCGATCGCGTAGGCTTAATTTGGGCAGCTGGAAATATTCTTCTATGCGATCGCATGGGAACGTCCGCGATAGCGTAGGTTGGGCCAGCCTGTGCATCGCGATTGAGTGGCATTGTTTGCGATCGCATAGTGTAAACTGGAGAGAAAGCTGCCCACATGTTTGCTCTATGCGATCGCGTGAAGAGGGATGCGATCACGTAGAGTTGGAACCTTGTGCACCGCGATCGCGTGAGACATTATGCAATCGCGTAGAGTTATTTTCTGGGCAGAAGAATTTGTTCTACGCGATCGCGTGAGGAAGTTCGTGATTGCGTAGAAGAAATCACTGAGCAGAGAGTTTAAGTTCTGAAAATGGGACTTCATCCCATTTTCTATTTTTTAACGATTTGGAGCTCGGATTTGGACGATATTTGGGAAATTTTCAGAGAAAAAAATGGGATAAGTGTTCTTAACACAATATTGGTTAAGTTACCCGAATCCATCACTGTTTTTATCGTTTAATTAGTGAATTCAGTTGGAAAAGTTTGAAAACCCTCTTGGATAGATTTGAGGATTCGAGTGCCGAATTGTTATCGGAATTTAGTAATTTTGGTATGGAAAGACTCGTGGTTGAGTGTGCGTTCATATTTCGTAACTTTCATCGGATTCCAAAACGTGGGCCCCACGGGCTAATTTTGAGTTAATTTCGGATTTTTATTGAAAACTATAGTATTTTCGTATGGAATTGATTCCTATAATTTTATAGTGATTGTATCGAATTATTCTTGGTTAGATTCAAGCCAGACAGAGTTGGATAATCGTGAAAAAGGCCTTCTATCGGATTAAATAGGAGCTAATTGAGGTAAGTCTCTTGTCTAATCTTGTGAGGGGGAAATTACCCCATAGGTAATTAAAGTAATAATTGTTCCTAATTGTGGGGGCTACGTACGCACAAGGTGACGAGAGTCCTTGCGTAGCTACTATTAATGCTAAAGTCCGGGTAGTTTAGGACTCAAAGCAAGAATTACTTGTGTAAATTATATTCTTTGTTTAATTTATATATATATATATATATATATATATATATATATATATATATATATATATAT
>AWOL01S0019948.1:216387-227350 GCA_000715115.1 Nicotiana otophora
TATATATATATATATATATATATATATTGTGTGTGTGTTGGCGCGTGATATGAAAAAACAAATTCTACATATTTGATGAAATCAGAATTTAGTATTTTAATTTGAATTAGAGTTTAGATGAACTGCATTTTAGCCAATTTTTTTCATTAGGTAATAAGACTTTTGTTGTTTCTAAAATTTCTTCTACTCAAATAAAAGAAATATGAAATAAAAAGTTTTAAAAAAATAAAATAAAATAAAACACAATACACAGTAACTAAGTGGCAATTGCGGTGTACATCCATCGAATCCATTTTCATTATATATCTTTTCCTATTCTTTCTCGTTTTTAAATTTTTCTTCATTGCCTCTTCGTCTTTTCTTTTCTATTCATTAAGGGTCATCTCTTAAATAAGCTACTATTCTAGATAAGTTACATCACTAACCATTTCCCTTATGTCTTTGATTGTTTGCAAAAATAATTAAAATGGTCGTCTAGAGTAAATATCAAAGTACTTGGATTGTGCGTAACATTAGTAAAGACATTTGCTATCCCCAAGTCCATATAATTGTTCATGTATGTTTATTAGTATTAGATTATAGTTTCCTGTATTTATATTTGTATATAGTTATTTCATTTTTGTACTGTTTAAAAAAATAATAATAATAATAATAATAATAATAATAATAATAATAATAATAATAATAATAATAATAATAATAAAGAAAGAAGTAGTAAAAGATAAAAGGATAAATAAAGTAGCAGAAAACTACCATTTGGCCGACTCTATATATGGAACAAACTAAATGAATTCGTTTCAAATTAAACCCCAATTTTTGACAGATTCTAGATGTAGAATCTTTGATTTCCTTTCTTCTTCTAGTCATTTATTCTTTTTCCTTTTCCTCCTGTTACTCCATATATATGGATTACTCCCCTCTTTTTGCCTATATTTTAATTTGTTTCTAGTTTTATGCAAAATCCTCAAAAATCAGATATTCTCTAAACGGTTCTCATCATTTTCTCCTATAAAAGTGCTCGCTTTGGCAGTGAATAAATTCAAAGTGATCCAATGAAAAAAAAACAAAAAGGAAGATGACAAATAAAAGAAAACTACATTCACACAAGAGTCCGTGTAGCAAAAATACTGTAGTTTCAGACCTAAACTTTTACAAAGATTCTGACCCCTGCTTCCTTTTTTCTTCTTGTTTCACCCTAAGATATCCATGAAAACTTAAACCCTGCCCAGCGGAAGTCCGTCTCCTTTTGTTGTGTCCATATGAGATATGACCGATATTGGAATACTTGAAGAGTGAAGAAAGAGATGAAGTTACTGTGATGTTGATCCAACGGAGCATAAGATAGTAACAGTGTCTGATACCTTTGAAATACATAATGGCTTTGGATTCTTAATGCCGTAGTCCTTTGCTCTCATTCATCAGTGCATCTGACCTATTTATGCTAATTCACGTTGCACGAGATTTGTATTTGGATTATGAAAAAGTGAAATTGTGAATGCATATGGTATATAGTTCAAAATATAAGGTTGAAGAGTCCTTTCAAATTCTGTAATGAAGTTGTAAATTTACGTTACGCTGTAACTGACTGGATTAGAAAAGATGCATTTACTCTAAAAGATGAGAATTAATTCTAGTATCTTAAATTTTCTGCTGGCCAATTCTCCAGCACATATATGTTAACTTGAATAACAATTCCAAATGACCCTCAGCATCCTTCCCTCCAAGAACTCCCCACCTTGCTCTTGGGGTGACTCGAACTCACAACCTCTTGGTTGGAAGTGGAGGGTGCTTACCATCAGAGCAACCCACCTTGTCTATGTTAACTTGAATAAGAAAAACAGAATTGACATAAAGAAGGGATAAGAAAAATAAAAAATAAAAACAAATGAGAAAAAGAAAATAAAAGATAATGTAAAAACTAAGAATGTAAACCTAACTACCTAAGTCCCCTGCGCATTTTTCCTTCCTCTGAGTCTTTTTCTTGGTATGAATTGTAGATTTACTATATTTCATAAAGTTACATCTTTTCGTATACATCAAATAAAAAAGGATCTTTTACACAAAAAATTGGTCATAATCATTGTTTACTTTTTCTAGTCATATGCATAGATTATACATTGATTATATACATATAATACATAAATTATGCATATATTATATCTTCACATGCTATTTTTAGTTTAAGTGTTTGGATGAGTGTCTATTTGGGTTAAATCTTCAATAGAAAACTAAAAAAGAAATAAAAAGAAAAGTGGAGAAAAAAGAAGAAAAAATATTTAAATGTATCATGTTCTTTAAGGCCTTTCTCTTCTTCTTTCCTTTGCTTGAGTTTATTCCTTTCTATCTCTATCTCCAAGCCTAGCAACCGAAACCCCCTATTCATATCTTAGTTATTTTTTGATACTACGTGGTCCAGTGAAACGTACTTCCTTCTTAGAAGCATAACAAATGAAAATAATATAATGTCTTACTTATAATATAATATATATTTTTTTGGTAATTAAAATTTTATTACCACTTGAAAATATTTACATGTATAAACAAAACTCCTAAGTTTGGACAGAAGGTCCCAAATTCATTACAAAGCTAACTCATTCTACCTATATCTTCATTCATGCTATGGGTAAAAATTTAAGTATTGCATTTCTTTTCTCATTCGTATCTGCATATAGCCTCTACAATGTACTCCTTGAATTACTTGTCTTGTGATGTCTCCACTGCTTCTCCTCTCTTGTTGAAAGATTATGCGATTCCTTTCTGACAAGGTGGGTTGCTCTGATGGTAAGCACCCTCCACTTCCAACCAAGAGGTTGTGAGTTCGAGTCACCCCAAGAGCAAGGTGGGGAGTTCTTGGAGGGAAGGATGCCGAGGGTCAATTGGAAACAGCCTCTCTACCCCAGGGTAGGGGCAAGGTCTGCGTACACACTACCCTCCCCAGACCCCATTAGTGGGATTATACTGGGTTATTGTTGTTGTTGTTGTTGTTTCTATCCACAAATGATATACTGCTCCTGCCATACTTATTCTATAAACCTCGACTTTTGATCCCTTACCAGTTACATGTTTTGTGGCCCACTCAACTTCTTCCTCCCAACCATATACCTGCATTGCAATCCCCTGCCATGCTAGTAATTTCTCACATATGTCTGTTGAGTATTTACAAGTAAAGAAGAGATGTTGATGATTCTTCATCTCCTGATCACACAAGGGACATGTTTGGTTAACTTGTATCCCCCATTTACTTAATCTGTCTTTGGTATATAATCTTTCCTGAAGTGCTAGGTAGAATATGAATATCCATTTCGGGCAGCCTTTGTTATTACAGATCAATCTTCTCCAGCTTGCTTTTGGGAACTCCTCTCGCAATTGGTTATAGATGGTTCTGATGGTGTATGTTCCTACTGTTAGAACCTTTTCTTTCTCCAAACCAGCCTCATCCAGATACTTTGCAGCATGTAATATCTTATGTACTATCCATGAGGCTTGCTTCGCTTCCACTGTCCAAGGAACCCTCTCTTTTATATAGTATGCATGCACCCATTGTATCCACAATTTATCCTTCTTTTTGCATATATTCCATAAGTGTTTCAGCAAGGCACCTTTGTTTCACATACTCATATCAGTGATGTTGAGTCCTCCTGTTGATTTTAGTCAACACAATTTGTCCCACGCCACTAGAGCTTTCTTACTTGCATTTGTATCCCATGTCCAAAGAAATTTCCTACATATGGATTCAACAGATTGAATGACTTTCTTTGGTAAAGGAAAGATCTGCGACCAAAAGGATTGTATAGCAATCAATACACTCTTTATCAATTGTAATCTCCGTGCATAGCTCAAAAACTTCAGAGTCCACTGTTTCACTCTCCCCAATATTTTATCCAATAGAGGCTCACATTGACTAACTGATAGTCTTTTTGAACCCAAAGGCACTCCAAGGTATCGAAAGGGAAGTTCACCTATTGTAAAACCAATTTTCTGGAGGATCTCTTATTGTGCATCTACTGATACTCCACCAAAGTACACACAGCTTTTTTTTGATTTGCAACAAGTCCTGAAACTTTTGAGAAATTCTGGAAGCATTCATACAACAGCTGTATAGATATCGCATCTCCTCGACAAAACAAGAGCATATCATCTGCAAAACTGAGCTGAATGATACTCAAATTTTCACACCTAAGGTGATAGTTAAAATCTGGCTGCTCTTTCAGTTTTTTCAGTATCCTTGTCAAGTATTCCATTGCTAAAACAAAAAGTAGTGGAGACATTGGGTCACCTTGTCTCACTCCTCTCTTAGCTGCAAATTGTACAGTTGGACTTCCATTGATAATTATAGAATATGACACTGTTCTAATGCATTCCATGATCCACCCTATAAACTCTTTAGGGAATCATAAGCCTATAAGTACTTGTTCCAGGAATACCCATTCAAGGGAGTCATACGCTTTCTGCATGTCGATCTTGATCATACATCTAGGCGAGATCCATTTCCTACCATAACCCTTTACCAACTCATGGCTGAGTAGGATGTTATCTGTCAAAACTCTGTCGGGGACAAAAGTTGATTGGCTATCATCTACCAAAGTATCCATCACTTGTATCAATCTACTTGTTAATATCTTGGAAATAATCTTGTATAGTATGGTACAACAGGAGATTGGCCTGTATTCCTTGATCGAAGCTGAATTTTTAACTTTGGGGATTGAAGTAACTGCTGTAGTGTTTATTGGCTTGTACATCCTTCCTGTACTAAAGAAGTCCAGTACTGCTTTTACAATCTCTTCACTAGTGATATGCCATGAGTTTTTTGAAGAAATATGCATTGAAACCATCCCCCCAGGTGTTGTCATGTCATCAATCACTTTATTGCTTGAATTACATTCTCTTTTGTAAAAAGAGTAACAAGTTGTAGCTGCTGGCTTCTAGTTAGAACTATTCCGTTCTTTATCCACCCAGGGTGAATAGCAGGTACACTTTGACTTGCATTCCGTAGTAGCTGTTTGTAAAACCCAATTACTTCATCTTCAATACTCTTTGGATTTGTAAGCACATTTTCATTACTATTTGTGAGCTTAGTTATCTGATTTTGCACCTTTTTCCCCTTCATGCTAGCAAAGAAATATGCACTATTTGTATCCCCTAATTGCAGCCATTGTACTCTGAATTTCTGTTTATAAATTGATTCTTCAATCTTATCCCATTTCTCAAGTTGAAACATGAGGTTCTTTTCCTCATCAAACATACTGTTTGGGGTATTGGAATTCCTCATTATCCCTTGTGTATCTTTCAGCTTTTCTCTAATGGAGCTAATCTTCTCTCTTATATTCATAAATTCCTTCCTATTCAAATTCTTCAAAGCTGATTTTACAGTTTTCAAATTTTGCCATATAACTGCCATATTTCCTTCATGTAAAGACCAGTTAGCCTCTACTATCTTCCCAAAATCAGGATGATCTGCCATACAGTTGTAGAATTTAAAAGGCCTCTTCTTTTTATCACAGTTTCCCTCAACCTCTATACCCATTGGAGAATGATCAGAGAACAATGAGTCCATCACATGACCTTGTAGAGGAGGCATAGTAATAATCAAGTGGTCATTCACAATTGTCCTGTCTATTCTACTAAAAACATGACTATTTGTCCATGTATATGATTTACCAACAGTTGGTAATTCTGTCAAACTACAATCTTCCATCAAAGCTCTGAAGTCCTTAGTTTCATGATCCTGCATTTCTCTGCTATGAACTCTATCTTCAGCCCCCAAAACTGCATTATCAACCAAGGTCCCATAATTTGGCCCTCCATATCCCTAATCATATCCCATAAAGGTTTTTCCTATCTTGAACAGTATGCAGCCCATAGACTACTGAGAAGTAAAATTCCTTGGTGTTGTGATGAACTTTAACATGTCCATGGATAATCTGAGCAGACCTTTCCATGACTGTAAAACTTGTAACATTTGGATTCCAAACTACTCATATCCTACCCTTGCATAAAGTTGACACGACACCAATTCCACCCCAGCATAAGTTTCCCTATAATCTGAGCAACTTTTGTATCATGAACTCGATGCTCACTTATTGATATCATAGTCACCTTATTTTCCTTCAAAAACACCCTTAACTCCTTGTGCTTAAACACCTTATTAAAACCCCTTACATTCCATGTCACTATCATTCTGATACTTTGGAATGATTTTGTGGTAACACCTCTGTCTCAACCCCTCTACTTGAACTACATTCTGCCATTTCAGTTCCTTTGAAGCTTTGTTCTTGACCTGCTTTAACTAAAGTATTAAAACCATTAAGAACTGTTATATGCTGTCTAGATGTTGGTATTTTTTGCCCTTTTGCTGCTGATTTACTCTTCACTTGTTGCCATACATCCCCACCTTCCATCATTTGATTTTGTATACTGTGGTTCTCACCATTCTTGTCTGGCATCTCCCTTTGAGCTAGGTTCTGTAATTTACCTTCAACATTAATAGGCTTTCAATCTGTCCTCTGTTTTGGGGCTTTCATGTGTTGTTGTTGGCCTATCTTGTTCTCCACCATTGCTGCTTGGGGCTGTTATTTTTGGCAATTATGACCAATTTTCATACACCTTGCACAATATTTGGGTTTCCAGTCATACCATATTTCCTGCTCAATTATTCTTCCTTTTGGATCTTTTATTTTGATGACATTTGGAAGCTCCCTAGTTACATCAATCTTTACAAGAATTCATGCATATGAAATCCTATTTGCATTTGACGTACATGCATCAACATATATGGTGTGACCCAAACCACTCCCAATTTTACTTAATGTATTTGCACTCCAACAACTCAATGGGAGATTAGGCAGTTTTACCTATATTGGAATTGTCTCCAGGTCTTCAGCATTAAAATTGAAATATGCAGTCCAAGCCTTGATAATCACTGGTCGATTGCTCAACATATGAGGTCCTCAGTATATTACCAAATTCCTCTCTTCCAAACATGAAAAATTAATCACAAAATACCCAACATTGTGATAATATACTTTTGGTTTTGCTGTGAACTCCCCTTGTGCTGCTACGAACCTCTCCATAGCCCCAATTGTAGGTGAGCCACCAACAACATATACTCTTGCAATATATTTCCATTTTTCAACCTCACTGTCAATATCCTCTTGTACCAATTCCACAATCGTCTCTCTCTCAACAATCGCAGGAAGTATAAAAGTCAGATCCATACCTCTTGCTGCCATTTTGTTCTCCTCAAATAGCGTCGACCATGTCTTTCCTCCTGGTTGTCCAGGTTCCAGTTGTAGCTTATGTTGTGCTCCCTCAATGTGAGTTACTGTTTCATTGGCTTTGTCACTTTGAGCTGGCTTCAATTGTGGATCTATCCCTTTAATCTGCATCTGCCCTGTTTCCTTTGAGCTCAGATCAGCCTGTGTACCAATGTTATCCATGTAGGTGTTGGGGTTCTGGTACCTTCACTTCGCGAAGGAAGGGTTGGCCAAATCTCCGAATTATTTGTTGCATGTTTCTTTCCCTTGGTGCCTACTGGTTCCTTAGTCACTTTCCTTGGGTTAGTGATGGAATTGCTCCCACTTACCCCTATCTTTGTCGATAAACTAGCAATATTGCCTCCAGTCGCTAGGGTTTTTGGTGTTACCATACGTAGTGCTTCTGAGTTCCTTCCCTCCATGAAATTGTTGTCTTCCTCTATCAATTGTTTTGTAGCTTTTGACGGTCGACCTCGTGCCCTCCCCATTTCCGGTGAGCGCAAGTTAGCACTTCATGCCAAACGTGCGCCGAGACAGAAAGGAAGGGTTTCTTATATATACCATTAATAGAGTAATAGAGTAAGATTAATAGAGTAAGATCAGAAAGATAATAAAGTAATTTTCTTTTTTTCTTGTGTTATTTCAAAACTGTCATTACTAAGTGATGAACATAGATATATTAGATCGATGGCAAGAGAATGATGATCGAAGTATTAAGATGTTAACGACCTAATTTCCCATATACATATTATTGAAAAGAAAAGAAAGAAATAATAATTGAAAGAAAATGAAAAGGGAGAAATAAATTTTGACTTCCAGTTCCATCTTATTTCTTTCCTACTCTCTTATCTTCTTCTTTCCTTTTTCTCTCTTACGACTTCTACTTTATTTTTATTTTTCTTTCTACAGAATATATAGGGGTGCTCCAAAATCTGATAAAAGAAGCAAACCGGAGGACAATAATCTTTCAACTATGCATATTCGACATAATTTCCAAATAAGATGGTTTATTTACGAAGTGTAGAAAACCCATAATATTTCTACTACTAAACTTACGAAAGTGCACGTCATGTGTTTTCTTTTATTGTTCTGAGATGGAACACTGTTTTTAATTTTTTTTTCCTTTTCCATGGGATATAAATGATAAGGAAGAGAAAATTTCTTTTCTACAACAAAGCTAACACAAGAATATTAAAATTTATGTGAATATTTGCAGTCTAGTTTGGGCTTTGCCGCTCCGCTAGTTGAAGAAGGTCTACCTCTAGCACCGCATTCTTTAACCTTTTGTTTTATGCCCAGAAACACAAACATGATATTTCTGTGATATGCTCTCCCTTAAAGAGTTAAACACATTTCTCAAAGATTGAGTGAATTTATGAAACAATTTTTTTCTAATAAAAAATTATTACAAACAGATGAAATTTAACATGCATCCCTAATATATCAAATTTTAATCTTTCAGAGAAGGAACCTAAACTTAATTGATTATATCCGGACGATGACAGCGGAAGGGCGAGTGATTTTCTTCTAGCGCTTTGCTGTTTTTGTTTTTGTGCATTTTTTTTATCAACCTCTTCTTCCCATCACTATATAAATTAAAAAGAAACTGGCGAGGAAAGCTAAAAAGCTAGCCTAATTCAACTGTTATCATTTGAATGGCATGAGAAAAAAGATGAAGTATTTTCTTGGATTGAGAGAGATATAACGTCACCGCTCCTAAGATCCAGATTATGCATATACATAAGCACTCACACACAAAATTATGTTCAAAGGGATAAAAAGTGACTTAGTATATACACTAAGATTCAATAGTGTAAAATGCTTCCTTTTAATAATAATCACAATAAAGCCAATAGAGTTTATCGATGCTAGTTAAAAAGGGTCAATGAAACTTTTAGATCATGATTTGAAATCTATTCCTACCATAATGGCAATCACAAAAGGCCAAACTTTTTGCAAAAGTTAATAGGATATCTGAGTTCCAATTTATTTATTAGTTTGAAGAATTTGGCATAACAACGATAACTTTTCTTCTAATTTGAAAAAGAAATGACAAACAACAATGCTTTTATCTTTACCTCAATTCCTAGTACTCCTCTCCAGCCAAACTCAAATATTGGAAGATCTTTCCTTTCACTCTCCACTGCTGGACCTGTAAGAAGGATCCCCTAGCCCATATTCCAAGAAGTTCACAAAATTTAGTTCCGAAGAAAAGACATTTTTTAGAAAATGAACAGTATAGTTAGGGGAAAACAAATGGAGAAGATGATCATCAAAGAAATAGTAAATAGATGCATATCTGCTAGAACCCAAACCCAATACCTGAAAAATAAAAATAAATTATCGATGTCAAATTCATATCTAAAAAACACGAAAATACTCGCACAACCGCACAAGCAAATAATGCTAGTACTTAATTAGTAATGAATAAAAATCTTCTTTATCCTTACTCCAAAAAACAAGTTAGCAGCTACATGTTCTCTTCCATGGAAACATATAAGAATTCTTAAAACTGAAGCGGTTTTTGGAAAATGAAACATCATCATAACGGTTTAGTATTAAAATCTCCCCTTTAATGCATTTAGAAAGTTTATTATTTTTCCAAGAATTTCTAAAAATGAACGGTTGTAAGAAACGGTTGTTTTATTAAAATCTCCCCCCTTTGAATGCATTTAGACAGATATATTGTATTAAAATGAGAAAACTCACAAAAATCTAAGAAAATAAATAAATGCATTTCCTAGATGAGGAGAGGCAATACATCAGCTTCTTCATTCCCTACTTTATATATATAAAGATATATAGATATAGATTTGTTGAACTATAAGTAGGCCAATGGATCCCACTCACGATAGGAAAAGCTTCGGTCACGGTTTTTGCCACCCAGACATGAATGTTATGCTGTTTGTTCAAGCTGTTTAATTGATTAATGCGAATACCCTTGTTAATTAAAGAAAGTGATAATTTTGTTAATCAAAATTTTATGAAGAGTAAAACAAGCTTTACATTTTTAAAACCATGACCTAGCAAGTGCGACAACTTATCAAGTGAAAATATCAAGATTTTATGAATATTTAGTTTTAAATAATTATCATCAAAAGAGATATTTAGTTTTGAAATTGACATTCTTAGCGTGATTATGGATGGCTTTGAATCCAAGTATGATATTGTTTTCCTTGATATTTTTAAACAAACGTTAAATTATTCGGTTAATTTAGGGGAAAATGCAAATTAATAGAGGAGAGAGAAGGGACTAGGGAGTCCTTTTGTGAAGTTGAACACGAGCATTTAAAGCTTCAATCTTTCTCAATTTAAAGTTTCAATCTTTATTTAGGGTGTGTTTGGTATAACAGAAAATGTTTTCCGTGAAAAATATTTTCTTGAAAAACAAGTAGTAATCTTATTCATTTTTCGGTGTTTGGTACGCGCAAACTTCTAAACACATAAACATTCGACCTCATAACTTTGAAACTTATAAAATTTCGAACATGTAAACCGAAAGATGAAAAAACTAAAACTGAAAATATATTAAAAAATAAATAAATAAATTCCAAGGGGGAGGGAGCAGAAAAACGAAAAAACAGAAATTTAAAATTATAAAGGGGAGTAGCAGGGTGGGTGGTGACGAAAAAAACTTAAATTTGAAAAAAACAAAAGCCTTTTCTGAGAGAGGAGGTGGGTGGGTAGGCATGGGGTGGGGTTAGGTGGGT
>AWOL01S0019949.1:0-15539 GCA_000715115.1 Nicotiana otophora
GGCCAGAAATGCATTGTAGAAAAGTTACCAACTTTATCTTCTGGCTTATACTATTCAAAGATTTATACAGTTGAAGCACACTCTATCGTAAATCAGAAGTTTACTGATTCAAATACTTTTGTGCTTTGGCATGACCGTTTGGGCCATCCTGGATCAATAATGATGAGACGAATTACTGAAAATTCGAGTGGGCATCCATTAAAGAACCTGAAGATTCTTACAAATGATGAATTTTCATGTGATGCTTGTTATCAAGGCAAAATGATCGCTAGACCATCACTAATAAAGGTTGGCATTGAGTCCCCTACCTTTTTAGAACGTATACATGAGGATATATGTGGATCTATTCACCCACCAAGTGGACTGTTTAGATATTTTATGGTCATAATAGATGCATCTTCAAGATGGTCTCATGTTTGCCTATTATCATCTCGCAACCTGGAGTTTGCAAAGTTATTAGCCCAAATAATTCGATTAAGGGCACAATTCCCAGATTATCCTATAAAGGCTATTCGCCTTGATAATACTGGAGAATTCTCATCTCAAGCTTTTGATGATTACTGTCTATCAGTTGGGATAAAAGTTGAACATCCGGTAGCTTATGTTCATACTCAAAATGGCCTTGCAGAGTCATTTATTAAACGACTGCAATTGATAGCAAGACCACTACTTATGAAAACAAAATTGCCCACTACTGTTTGGGGCCATGCTATCTTGCACGCAACATCACTTATCCGTCTCAGACCAACACATTATAATAAATATTCTCCGTCANGAGAATTCTCATCTTAAGCTTTTGATAATTACTGTCTATCAGTTGGAATAAAAGTTGAACATCCTATAGCTTATGTTCATACTCAAAATGGCGTTGCAGGGTCATTTATTAAACGGCTGCAATTGATAGCAAGACAACTATTTATGAAAACAAAATTGCCCACTACTGTTTGGGGCCATGCTATCTTGCACGCAACATCACTTATCCGTCTCAGACCAACACATTATAATAAATATTCTCCGTCACAATTAGTTTTTGGTCATGAACCAAATATTGCCCATCTACGAATTTTTGGATGTGCTGTATATGTGCCAGTAGCACCACCACAGCGCAGTAAGATGGGCCCCCAAAGAAGGTTAGGAATATATATTGGGTTTGAATCACCCTCTATTATTCGCTATCTTGAACCATTGACGGGAGATTTATTTACTGCTCGATTTGCAGATTGTCGATTTGATGAAACAAATTTCCCACAATTAGGGGGAGAGAAAAAGGAAATCAAAAGAGAAATTGTGTGGAAAGTTTCATCATTATCTCACTTTGATCCACGTACCCCTATATGTAATCAGGAGGTCCAGAAGATCATCCATTTACAGAATATAGCAAATCAAATGCCAGACGCATTTACTGATTTGAAAAGGATAACTAAGTCACATATCCCTGCAGAGAATGTGCCTATCCGAATTGATGTCCCAGCAGGACCATCTATTAGCATGAGAGCTAGTGAACCTAAAGCACGCCTGAAGCGTGGTAGGCCTGTGGGTTCTAAGGATCGAAATCCTAGAAAAAGAAAATCGACAAATGATCAAAATGATATTATGAAGGGATCTCCTGAAGAGACCAAAGATCTGATTAGTTATGGGATTCCTGAAGAAATCAATGAACCTGAGACTCAAGTGAGCGAGGAACTTTTAATAAGTTCTACTGGTGATGGGATTAATTTAAATCGATCTGAAATAGTAGTGAATAATATTTTTGCATATAATGTTGCACTTAACATTATGCAAGGCAGTGAGGATTTTGAACCCCGATCTATCGAAGAATGTCAACAAAGATCTGATTGGCCAAAATGGCAAGGGGCAATTCAATCAGAATTGAACGCACTTGCTAAAAGAGAGGTCTTTGGACCAGTAGTCCAAACACCTGCTGGTATAAAACCAGTTGGTCATAAATGGGTTTTTGTGCGAAAAATGAATGACCAAAATGAAGTTGAAAGATACAAGGCTCGCCTTGTCGCACAAGGATTCTCACAACGACCTGGAGTCGATTATGAAGAAACATATTCACCTGTTATGGATGCCATAACATTTCGATATCTCATCAGTTTAGCCTTACGTGAAAGGCTTGAAATACATATGATGGATGTGGTTACAGCTTATCTGTACGGGTCACTTGATAATGAGATTTACATGAAAATCCCTGAAGGATTTAAAATGCCTGAAGCATATTCAAAATCTCGGGAAATGTACTCAATCAGATTACAAAGATCTTTGTACGGTTTAAAACAATCTGGGCGCATGTGGTATAATCGCCTCAGTGAATATTTGCTGAAAGAGGGTTACATAAATGATGTTATTTGTCCATGTATTTTTATAAAGAAAATGGCTTCAGAATTTGTTATACTTGCTGTTTATGTTGATGACATAAATCTTGTTGGAACTCCAGAAGAGCTCCAAAAGGCAATTGAATATCTTAAGAAAGAATTTGAGATGAAAGATCTTGGAAAGACAAAAATTTGTCTTGGTCTGCAAATTGAACATTTAGGAGACGGGATCTTTATCCATCAATCCGCCTATACAGAAAGGGTCTTAAAACGCTTTTACATGGACAAAGCGCACCCATTGAGTACACCAATGGTTGTTCGATCACTTGAAGTGAATAAGGACCCGTTCCGACCTCCAGAAGAGGATGAGGAACTCCTGGGTCCTGAAACACCCTATCTCAGTGCAATTGGTGCACTTATGTATCTTGCTAATGCTACAAGGCCTGACATAGCATTTTCTGTTAATTTACTAGCAAGATATAGCTCTTCTCCTACACGGAGACATTGGAACGGGATTAAGCATATATTGCGATATTTAAAGGGAACTCTTGATATGGGTTTGTTTTATGCTAACAAAGATAGTGCAGATCTTGTTGGTTATGCAGATGCGGGTTATTTATCTGATCCCCATAAAGCTAGATCTCAAACCGGGTACGTGTTTACATGTGGAGGTACTATCATATTATGGCGCTCCACAAAGCAATCTATTGTTGTTACTTCTTCAAATCATGCTGAAATAATAGCTATTCATGAAGCAAGTAGGGAATGCGTATGGTTGAGATCAATAATTTATTTTATTCGAGAAAAATGTAGTTTGGAATGTGAGAAAAGACCCACAATTTTATACGAAGACAATGCAACATGCATAGCCCAATTGAAGGGAGGATTTATGAAAGGAGATAGAACGAAGCACATTTCACCAAAATTATTCTACACACACGATCTTCAGAAAAATGGTGACATTGATGTGCAGCAAATCCGTTCAATTGACAATCCGGCAGATTTATTCACTAAATCTTTGCCAACTTCAACTTTTGAGAAGATGGTATACAAGATTGGAATGCGGAGACTCAAATATTTGAAACAAGATTTTAATCAGGGGGAGTAAAATACGCGATGTACTCTTTTTTCCTTACTAAGGTTTTTTCCCACAGGGTTTTCCTTATAAGGTTTTTAATGAGGCAGCTAGAAATGCGTATTACTAAATATGTGTACTATTTTTCTTTCACTAGGATTTTTTCCCACAGGTTTTTTTTCTAGTAAGGTTTTAACGAGGCACAATACCTTTTAATGAACATCCAAGGGGGAGTGTTATGAAAATAATTATATTGCGAATGTTCATTTATTACCCCGCTATAAATAATCTTCCTGAAGAAAATTATCCATTTAGTACTCTGTTGAAGTTTATCTACAAGCAGTTGATGCAGGCAGGTAGCAAGCAGCTCAATGAAATGATTTGCAGCAGCTTCTTATTAAACAGGCAGGTTGCAAGCAGCTCATGCAGACAGCTTACAAGCAGCTAAAGAAAAGCCTTGTAGCTGCTTTCTGAAAAGCCTCGCAGCTGCTTCCTTTCTTTTATAAATAAAGGAGTTTTTAGTTCATTATGTACAACAGTTTGAAGTTGAATAAAAATATCAATCTCCCTCTATACTTGTCTTCGATTTACTTACTTTACAATCTTTATTTTATAACAAAATAAACTTTTTGATTGGTTTAGTTTTCCTTTCTTAATTCAATTGTTTAATGCATAAATATTAAGAGCCCGTTTGGACATAAAAAATATTTCCTTTTTTTCAAAGAAAATTCACTTTTTTCGAAATCAGCGTTTGTTCATAAAATTTCTAATTTTCACTTGAAAATGCATTTTGTAATTTTTCGAAGTTTTGAAAAATTCCAAAAAGTTGTTTTTCAAAAATTTCACTCATATTACTCACAAAACTTCAAAAACAATCCAAAATTATATTCATGTCCAAACACAACTCTAATTTTCAAATATCATTTTCACTTGAAACTGTTTTTCACTTTTTTTTTGGAATTTTACAAATCTTATGTCCAAACGCCCATTAAGTGTAGAAATATACTGAGTGTCATGACCCAATTTCACATGTAGGTCGTGATGGCACCCAACACTACAGCTAGGCAAGCCAACTAATAAATTAAGCATACATTGATAAAATTTAAAACCAAGAAAATATAAACCCAAACTCTATTAATGTGTGTGTGCCAAGACCTGGTATCACAAGTGCATGAGCATCTAGTAGATTATACAAAACTCCAAATACTGTCTGAAATGAAATAGACAAAATGTAAATATAAGAAGAGACACTAGTAGCTGCAGAACGGCTCAGAAAGGCAACACACCACTATGCCTCGGGATGACGTGGGTATGTGATGATAGGTCCTCCACTAGTACCTGTCTCAGATCCTGCACCAAAGTGCAGCAAGTGTAGTATGAGTACGTATATAACGTGTACCCAATAAGTATCAAGCCTAATCTTGAAGTGGTAGAGACGAGATGGCCGACTTTGACACTCATTATGGGTCAATAATAATAATTGAAATAAAACTAGGATATTTATATCAGCATGATTTACAGAATTTACAATAATTTATTTAATCAACGGAAATAATCAAATTCCTTCAACTGTAACAATTCTCAATATATTAATTAAATTCCTTCAATTCAAATAATTTCCAATTTATCAATTAAATCTCATTTATAGGAGTAACAATTAATTCCTTAACAAGCAAGAATAATAATTCATCAAATTCCAAAGTTTTTTCAATTTATTAATTAGCTTCACAAGCTGAAATAAATTATTAAAGTATCGTGTAATTATTATTATTAAGCACGATTTCTGCCGAGGACGTACGGCCCGATCCAGAGTGTCGTGTACACTGCCGAGGGACGTGCAGCGCGATCCATAGATGCATCTATCATGTCGAGGCATTCAGCCCACTCCACAAGAAAGGAGGACATTTTCTTGTGTGCCTCCGGAAGGAGAGTATATTTATTATAAGATAAATTCGGGAGGAAAATAATTTCTTTTAACAATTAATTGATTTAAATAGAAAATCAAGCCTATGAGATTTTCATCCTTTAATATCTTTATCTAACAATTCACAATATATTCATATATATCAATTAATATTAATTAATCAGAGAATACTATTTACACAAGTAATGCATGCTTTGAGTCCTAAATTACCCGAATTTTAGCATTAATAGTAGCTACGCACGGACTCTCGTCACCTCCTGTGTACGTAGCCCCCACAATTAGCAACAATTATTTAACTTTAATCACCTATGTAGTAATTTCTCCCTCACAAGATTAGACAAGAGACTTACCTCGTCTTGCTCCAATTTAATCCACTATAAGGCCTTTTCCATGATTATCCAACTCTGTCTCACTCGAATCTAGCCAAAATAATTCGATACAATCACTAAACATTATAGGAATCAATTCTATAAGAAAATACTACATTTTTAATAAAAATCCCGAAATTGATTAAAAATTCATCCATGGGGCCCACGTCTCGGAACCCGATGAAAACTATGAAATCCGATGACACATTCAATTATGAGTCCAACCATACCGGTTTCACTAAAATCTGACTCTGAATCGATACCGAAATCTCAAAAATTCGTTTCTATGAGATTTCTAAAATTTTTCAAATTTTAATCTCACAGCACTAATTAAATAATGAGAACAGTGATATATTTATGTTTATAGACCAAATCCAAGTTAGAATCACTTACCCCAATGTCTTTTCCTTGAAAATCTATCAAAAATCGCCTATGCTCAAGCTCCAATTTGTTAAAAATGACGAATGGGATGAATGCCCTCTGTTTTTATAACTTACACCTCTGTCCAGTTCGATCAAGGAGCTCGATCTTGGGAGCTCAATCATGGGAGCTCGATCTTGGGAGCTCGATCTCGGGAGCTCGATCTTGGGAGCTCGATTTTTGGGAGTTCGATCTTGCGAGCTCGATCATGGGAGCACGATCATGGGAGCTCGATCTTGGGAGCTTGATTTTTGGGAGCTCGATCTTGCGAGCTCAATCATGGGAGCTCGATCTCAGCCTAAAATATTCAGCACAAGAGAAAAAAATTGCAGTAACTGTTTAAGTCCAATTGTTGATCCGTTAACCATTTGAAACTCACCCGAGGCCCTCAGAACCTCAACCAAATATACCAACAAGTCCTAAAACATCATACGAACTTAGTCGAACCTCTAAATCACATCAAACAACGCTAAAACCATGAATCGTACCCCAATTCAAGCTTAATGAAACTAAGGGTTTTCAACTTCTACATTCGATGTCGGAACCTACCAAATCAACTCCGATTGACCTGAAATTTTACACACAAGTCATAAATGACATAACGGAGCTATGAAAATTTTCGGAACTGGATTCCGACTTCGGTATTAAAAAGTCAACTCATCGAAATTCTTATTTTTAGCCATTTCAAGCCTAATTTAACTACGGACTTCCAAATAAAATTTTGAAAATGCTCCTAAGTCGAAAATCACCATACGGAGCTGTTGGAATCATCAAAATTCTATTCCGGGGTCGTTTTCACAAAATGTTGACTGAAGTCAAACTTAGCACTTTAAGGCCAACTTAAGGAACTAAGTGTTCCGGCTTCACCCCCAAACACTTCCAAATTCCGAACCAACCATCCCCGCAAGTCATAAATCATTACAAGCACATAATGGAAGTTTTATTTTTAGGGAACGGGGTTCTAAAAGTTAAAATGACCGGTTGGGTCATTACATTCTCCACCTCTTAAATAAATGTTCGTCCTCGAACGGGTTTAGAATTGTACCTGGAGTGCTGAATAAATATGGATATCTGCTCTGCATTTCTTCCTCGGCCTCCCAAGTCGCTTCCTCAACTGGTTGACCCCTCCACTGGACTTTTACTACAGAAATCCTCTTGGACCTCAACTGGCGAACCTCTTTATGAGCAATGGCAATTGGCTCCTCTTCATAACCCAAGTTATTATCTAGCTGAACTGTGCTAAAGTCTAACACATGTGATAGGTCAGCATGATACTTCCGGAGCATAGATACGTGGAAAACCGGATGAACTCCCGATAGACTGGGAGGCAATGCAAGCACATAAGCAACCTCCCCAACTCGTTTCAACACCTCAAATGGGCCTATAAACCTTGGGCTCAACTTGCCCTTCTTCCCGAATCTCATAATTCCCTTCATCGGCGAAACCTTCAAGAGAACTTTTTCACCTACCATAAATGATATATCACGCGCTTTCTGATCCGCGTAACTCTTTTGTCTGGACTGTGCTGTACGAAGTCGCTCCTGAATCAACTTTACCTTTTCCAAGGCATCCCTTACCAAATCAGTACCATATAACTTAGCCTCACCTGGCTCAAACCATCCGATAGGTGAACGACATCGCCGACCGTATAAAGCCTCAAATGGAGCCATCTCGATGCTGGATTGGTAACTGTTATTATAAGCAAACTCGACCAAAGGCAGGAAACGATCCCACTGACCTCCAAAGTCGATCACACATGCCCTGAGCATATCCTCCAAAATCTGAATTGTCCTCTCTGACTGTCCATCGGTCTGCGGATGAAAGGATGTGCTGGGCTCTACATGGGTCCCCAACTCACTCTGTACTGCTCTCCAGAAATGTGAAGTAAACTGAGGGCCTCTATCTGATATGATGGAAATTGGCATACCGTGTAACCGAACTATCTCCTGAATATAAATCTGGACCAACCTCTCTGAAGTATACGTGGTCACAACAGGAATAAAATGTGCCGACTTAGTCAACCTGTAAACAATCACCCAAACTGCATCAAACTTCCTCAAGGTCCGCGGCAACCCAACTACAAAGTCCATAGTAATTTGTTCCCATTTCCACTCTGGTATAGTCATCTGCTGAAGTAGGCCACCTGGCCTCTAGTGCTCATATTTAACTTGTTAGAAATTTAGACATCTAGATACATACTCAACTATGTCCTTTTTCATTCGTCTCCACCAATAATGTTGCCTCAAATCATGATACATCTCAGTAGCACCTAGATGAATAGAATACCGAGAACTGTGTGCCTCTTCCAGGATCTGTTTCCTCAGTCCATCCACATTAGGAACACATAGACGATCTTGGAGTCGCAGAACACCATCCGCTCTAATAGTAACTTCCTTAGCACCACCTCGTAGTACCGTTTCACGAAGAACCATCAAGTATGGGTCATCATACTGGCGAGCCTTGATCTTCTTAAATAGTGAGGATTGGGCCACCACACATGCAAGAACTCGGCTGGGCTATGAAATATCCAGCCTCACAAGTTTGTTAGCCAAGGACTGAATATCCGAGGCTAATGGCCTTTCCTCTACTGAAATGAAAGCTAAACTACCCATACTCTCCGCCTTCATGCTCAAGGCATCTGCAACCACATTTGCTTTGACCGGATGATACAAGATAGTAATATCATAATCTTTTAGTAACTCCAGCAATCTGCGCCGCCTCAAATTTAGATCCCTCTACTTGAACAAATGCTGCAAACTGCAATGATCAGTGTAAACTTCACAAGACACCCTATAAAAATAAGGCCTCCAAATCTTTAGAGCGTGAACAATCGTAGCTAACTCCAAATCATGTACTGGATAATTCTTCTCGTGGGGCTTCAGCTGACGTGAAGTATATGCAATAACTCACCTTTCCTGCATCAATACACAACCCAAGCCAACACGTGACGCATCGCAATACACTGTATATATTCCCGAACCAGACGGTAACACTAACACGGGTGATGTAGTTAGTGCTGTCTTAAGCTTCTAAAAGCATGACTCATAATCATCGGAACTGAACACCCTTCTAGGTTAATTTGGTCAAAGGTGCTACAATAGATGAAAAACCTTCCACGAACCGACGATAATAACCTGCTAAACTCAGAAAACTCCTGATCTCAGTCACCGAAGTGGGACGATGCCAATTCTGAACTGCCTCAATCTTTTTGGGATCAACTTTAATACATCCACCCGATACAATATGTCCCAAAAATGCTACAGACTCTATCCAAAACTCACACTTAGAGAACTTAGCATATAGCTTTTGTTCCCGCAATGTTGGAAGCACAACTCTCATATGCTGCTCATGTTCCTCCTTACTGCGCGAATAGATTAAGATGTCATCAATGAAGAGAATGACAAACGAATCAATATACGGCATGCATACTCTGTTCATCAGATCCATAAATGATGTCGGGGCATTAGATAAATCGAAGGACATCACCAGAAACTCATAATGACCATATCTAGTCCGAAAAGCTGTCTTCGGAACATCCGAATCCCGAATCTTCAACTGATGGTACCCCGACCTCAAGTCGATCTTAGAGAATACCCTAGCACCCTGCAACTGGTCAAATAGATCATCAATACGCGGCAACGGGTACTTGTTCTTAATAGTGACTTTGTTCAATTGGCGATAATCAATACATATCTGCATTGTTCCATCCTTCTTTCTCACAAATAATACTGGTGCACCCCAAGGCGATACACTCGGTCTGACGAACCCTTTGGCTAGTAACTCTTCAAGCTGTTCTTTCAATTCTTTCGGAGCCATGCGATACGGTGGGATAGATATAGGCTGGGTAACTGAAGCCAAGTTAATACAAAAATCAATAGCACGATCAGGTGGCATACCTGGAAGATCTGACTGAAATACATCGGGGAACTGAATCAATAGCCGGAGTCTTTGTAGTAGTATCCCGAACATAGGCTAGATAAGCCAAACAACCCTTCTCAACCATGTGTTGAGCCTTTATAAAAGAAATAACTTGATTAAATGAACTAACAGGCAAACCCTTCCACTCCAACTTAGGCAATGCTGGAATAGCCAAGGTAACGATCTTGGCATGCCAATCTAGAATAACATGATATGGAGATAACTAGTCCATGCCCAGAATAATTTCAAAATCGGTAATATCAAGAAATAGGAGATCTGCTCTAGTTTCATAATCACAGAATGTAATAATACATGACCGGTAGATCCGGTTCACAACAATAGAATCGCCCACAGGAGTGGACACATAAACAAGAGTACTCAAGGACTCACGAGAAACACCCAGGAATGGAGCAAATAGATATGACACATATGAATACGTAGATCCTGGATAAACAAAAAATGAGGCATCTTTGCCACAAATAGAAATAATACCTGTAATCACGGCATCTGAGGCCTCTACATCCGGTCTAGCCGAAAAAGCATAGAACCGAGCTGGAGCGCCAACTGTCTGGCCTCCGCCTGGCTGACCTCCACCTCTAAAACGACCCCTACCCACCTGTCCTCCACCTCTGGGTGGTCGAACTACTGATGGAGCAACTGGTCCGGTAAGCATAGGCTGCTGACCCTGTTGTACTAGTCTGCCCCGAAGCCCGGGGAAAAACTCCGCATGTGACTAGGATCCCCGCACTCGTAACAACACTTCGGTGCGATAGGCTGCTGACTAAGTGTTTGGCCCTGGGGACGTGAATGCCCACTGGGAGGACCCTGAATAGCTGGTGGGCGGTAAGAACTCTCTGGGATAGCACTGAGATAAGGTCGCACTGGAGCACCTCGAGGAGGTGGTGGTGCTGGATATGGGGGTCTGCTGGACTGTCCCCTCACGAACTGACCTCTGCCCCCGGACGGAGCACCTCTGAACTCTCCAGAGTACCTGAACCGCTTATCTCTCATAATCTGCTCTCGGCTCCGCTGACGTACACCCTCAATCCTCCGGGCTATCTCCACAACTCGCTCATAAGAAGTACCCATCTCAACCTCTCGAGCCATAGTGGCCTGAATACCAGTATGTAAACCGGCTACAAACCTTCGCACTCTCTCCGCCTCAGTAAGGAGTATCATTAGTGCATGGCGAGATAATTCAGAAAACCTCGCCTCATAATCAGTCACTGACATCTGACCCTGCTGGAGCTGCTCAAACTGAAACCGCAACTCTTCCCTCTGGGAGGGTGGAATATACCTGTCCAGGAAGATACGAGTGAACCTGTCCCAAGTCATGGGAGGAGAATCTGTTGGTCTTCCAAGAACATAAGACTGCCACCATCTACGGGCTCTGCCCTCTAGCTGAAAAGTAGCAAAGTCTACCCCATGAGACTCCAATATCCTCATGTTGTACAGTCTATCCTTGCACCGATCAATGAAATCCTGTGGATCCTCATGTCGCTCACCCCCAAAGACAGGAGGATGTAGTCTAGTCCATCTGTCCAATAGTTTCTGAGGATCAGCGGCTACAGCTGGCCTGGGCTCAGGTGTAGCTGCTGCCACTGGCTGGGCTCCACCCACGGGTAGTGCACCCTGGGTCTGAAATACAGCAGCTGCCTGTCCATGAGCCTGCGCGGTAGGGGTCTGTGCTCCCCCGCCCGCCTGAGATGTGGCTGGGTCTGCCGGAAATAAACCGGCCTGAGTCATATTATCCATGAATCGCAGCATACGACCCATGACATCCTGAAATCCCGGTGCAGATGTGAAGTCCACCGGAGCTGGCTCTGCCACAGGCACCTCACCCTGCTCCTCAATAATGGGATTCTCTGCTGGATCCACTGGCGGCATAACCGGAATAGTCCTGGGACGTCCTCGCCCTCTACCACGGGCTGGAGCCCTCCCTCGGCCTCTGCCTCGGCCTCTAGCAACTGGGGGAGTAGCTCTTCCCTGGTCTGGAATCTCATTAGAGCGTGTTCTCACCATCTGTGAGAGAATAAGAGAAGGATATTTAGTACTACATCAATTGCACGATGGAATATGAAGAAAGGTAGTTTCCTAACACCATATAGCCTCTCGAAGATAAGTACAGACGTCTCCGTACCGATCCGCAAGACTCTATTAGGTCTGCTCATAACTTGTGAGACCTACGTGAACCAAGTGCTCTGATACCATGTTGTCACGACCCAATTTCACCTATAGGTCGTGATGGCGCCCAACACTACAGCTAGGCAAGCCAACTAATAAGTCAAACGTACATTGGTTAAACTTTTATTCCAAGAAAATAATAAAATACCAACTTCTACCAATGTGTGTGCCAAGACCCGGTGTCACAAGTGCATGAGCATCTAGTAGATTATACAAAACTCCAAATACTGTCTGAAATGAAATAGACAGAATGTAAATATAAGAAGAGACACTGGTAGCTGCAGAACGGCTCAGAAAGGCAGCTCACCACTATGCCTCGGGATGACGTGGGTATGTGATGATAAGTCCTACACTAGTACCTGTCTCAGATCCTGCACAAAAAGTGCAGCAAGTATAGTATGAGTACATATACAACGTGTACCCAGTAAGTATCAAGCCTAATCTCGAAGTGGTAGAGACAAGATGGCCGACTTTGACACTAACTATGGGTCAATAATAATAACTGAAATAAAATTAGGATATTTAAATCAGCATGATTTACAGAATTTACAATAATTTATTTAATCAGCGGAAATAATCAAATTCCTTCAAATGTAACAATTCTCAATATATTAATTAAATTCCTTCAATTCAAATAAATTCCAATTTATCAATTAAATCTCATTTACAGGAGTAACAATTAATTCCTTAACAAGCAAGAATAATAATTCATTAAATTTCAAGGATTTTTCAATTTATTAATTAGCTTCACAAGCTGAAATAAATTATTAAAGTATCGTGTAATTATTATTATTAAGCAAGATTTTTGCCGAGGACGTACGACCCGATCCAGAGTGTCGTGTACACTACCGAGGGACGTGCGGCACGATCCATATATGGATCTATCCTACCGAGGCATTCGGCCCGCTCCACATGAAAGGAGGACATTTTCTTATGTGCCTCCGGAAGGAGAGTATATTTATTATAAGATAAATTCGGGAGGAAAACAATTTCTTTTAACAATTAATTGATTTAAACAGAAAATCAAGCCTATGAGATTTCCATCCTTTAATATCTTTATCTAACAATTCACAATATATTCATATATATCAATTAATACTAATTAATCAAAGAATACTATTTACACAAGTAATACATGCTTTGAGTCCTAAACTACCCGGACTTTAGCATTAATAGTAGCTACGCACGGACTCTCGTCACCTTGTGCGTACGTAGCCTCCACAATTAGCAACAATTATTTAATTTTAATCACCTACGTAGTAATTTCTCCCTCACAAGATTAGACAACAGACTTACCTCGTCTTGCTCCAATTTAATCCACTATAAGGCCTTTTTCACGATTATCCAACTCTGTCAGACTCGAATCTAGCTAAAACAATTCGATACTATCACTAAAAATTATAGGAATCAGTTCTATAAGAAAATACTACATATTTAATAAAAATCCCGAAATTAATTAAAAATTCATCCATGGGGCCCACTTCTCGGAATCCAGAAAAGATTATGAAATCCAACGACCCATTCAATTATGAGTCCAACCATACCGATTTCACTCAAATCTGACTCTGAATCGATACCGAAATCTCGAAAATTCATTTCTATGAGATTTCTAAAATTTCCCAAATTTCAATCTCAAAACACTAATTAAATGATGAGAACAATGATATATTTATGTTTATAGACCAAATCCAAGTTAGAATCACTTACCCCCAATGTCTTTTCCTTGAAAATCTATCAAAAATCGCCTATGCTCAAGCTCCAATTTGTTAAAAATGACGAATGGGACGAATGCCCTCTCTTTTTATACCTTACAGCTCTGTCCAGTTCGATCAAGAAGCTCGATCAGGGGAGCTCGATCTCAGGGAGCTCGATCTTGGGAGCTCGATCACGGGAGCTCGATCTTGGGAGCTCGATCTCGGGAGCTCGATCTTGCGAGTTCAATTTTTGGGAGCTCGATCTTGCGAGCTCGATCATGGGAGCTCGATCATGGGAGCTCGTTCTTGCGAGCTCGATCATGGGAGCTCGATCTTGGGAGCTCGATCTTGGGAGATTGATTTTTGGGAGCTCGATCTTGCGAGCTCGATCATGGGAGCTCGATCTCAGCCCAGAATGTTCAGCACAAGAGAAAAACATTGCAGTAACTGTTTAAGTCCAATTGTTGATCCGTTAACCATCCGAAACTCACCCAAGGCCCTCAGGACCTCAACCAAATATACCAACAAGTCCTAAAACATCATACGAACTTAGTCGAACCTCTAAATCACATCAAACAACGCTAAAACCATGAATCATACCCCAATTCAAGCTTAATGAAACTAAGAGTTTTCAACTTCTACATTCGATGTCGGAACATATCAAATCAACTCCGATTGACCTCAAATTTTACACACAAGTCATTAATGACATAACGGAGCTATAAAAATTTTCAAAACTGGATTCTGACTTCGGTATCAAAAAGTCAACTCATTGGTCAAACTTCCAAACTCAAATTCTTATTTTTAGCCATTTCAAGCCTAATTTAACTACGGACTTCCAAATAAATTTTCGAACACGCTCCTAAGTCCAAAATCACCATACGGAGCAGTTGGAATCATCAAAATTTTATTCCGGGGTCGTTTTCTCAAAATATTAACTGAAGTCAAACTTAGCACTTTAAGGCCAACTTAAGGGACCAAGTGTTCCGATTTCACCCCCAAACACTTCCAAATTCCGAACCAACCATCCCCGCAAGTCATAAATCATTACAAGCACATAATGGAAGTTTTATTTTTAGGGAACGGGATTCTAAAAGTTAAAATGACCGGTTGGGTCATTACATTCTCCACCTCTTAAACAAACGTTCGTCCTCGAACGGGTTTAGAATTGTACCTGGAGGGCTGAATAAATGTGGATATCTTCTCCGCATGTCTTCCTCGGCCTCCTAAGTCGCTTCCTCGACTGGTTAACCCCTCCACTGGACTTTTACTACAGAAATCCTCTTGGACCTCAACTGGCAAACCTGTTTATGAACAATGGCAATTGGCTCCTCTTCATAACCCTAGCTATTATCTAGCTTAACTGTGTTAAAGTCTAACACATGTGATAGGTCAGCATGATACTTCCGGAGCATAGATACATGGAAAACCGGATGAACTCCCGATAGACTGGGAGGCAATGCAAGCTCATAAGCAACCTCCCCAACTCGTTTCAACACCTCAAATGGGACTATAAACCTCGGGCTCAACTTGCCCTTCTTCCCGAATCTCATAATTCCCTTCATCGGCGACATTTGCAAGAGAACTTTTTCACCTACCATAAATGATATATCACGCGCTTTCTGATCCGCGTAACTC
>AWOL01S0019951.1:0-12294 GCA_000715115.1 Nicotiana otophora
GAAATCTTTTGAGGATCAACCTTAATTCCTTCTATGGAGACAACATGACCCAAGAATGTGACAAATTCGAGCCAAAATTTACACTTTGAAAATTTCGCATACAATTGGTGATGATAAAGAGTCTGCAACACTGCCCTGAGATGATCGGCATGGTCCTCCCAACCTCGTGAATACACCAGCATATCGTCAATAAATACTATCACAAAGGAGTAAAGGAAAGGCTTGGAAACACGATTCATAAGATCCATGAAAACCGTTGGGGCATTTGTTAGCCCAAAAGACATTACTAGAAATTCAAAGTGCTCATACCGGGTCCGAGAGGCTATTTTCGGAATATCTTGCTCCCTGATCTTTATTTTGTGGTACCCAGATCATAAATCAATTTTGGAGAAGTATCTAGCACCCTGTAACTGATCAAACAAATCATCTATTCTTGACAACGGGTACTTAGTTTTTATTGTGACTTTGTTGAGCTTCCGGTAGTCAATACACATCCTTAGTGATCCATCTTTCTTCCTCACAAAGAGGACCGGTGCGCCACATGGTGACACATTCGGTCACATGGTGACACATTCGGTCAGATGAAGCCCTTTTCTAGAAAATCTTTCAATTACTCCTTTAGTTCCTTCAATTCTGCTGGTGCCATCCTGTATGGCGGAATAGATATAGGTTGCGTGCCTGACATCACATCAATCCCAAAATCAATCTCCCTGTCTGGTGGGATCCCAGTGAACTCATCAGGAAAGACCTCTAGAAATTCTTTCACAACGGGTACAGATCCTAGTGTAGGCGTCTCAGCATCGGTGCCCGTAACCCAGACCAAATGATATATATACCCCTTATTAATCATCTTCGTGGCTTTAAGGTAAGAAATAAACCTACCTTTTGGCATCAAATTATCCCTTTTCCACTCAACAACTAGCTCATTTGGAAATTCAAACCTCACAGTTCTAGTTCGACAATCGAGCTTGGAAAAACATGAATAAAGACAATCCATTCCCATAATTACATCAACATCAACCATCCCCAATTTAATGAGATCGGCCATAGTGTCCCGACCACGCACCGTGACAACACAACCCCTATAAAACCTTGCGGCCACAATAAACTTGCCAACCAGAGTGATACAGAGAACGACTCAGGAAGCTGTTCCGGTTCTATCCCCAATTCCATTGTAATATAAGGGGTAACATAGGATAAGGTGGAACCGGGATCTATAAGAGCATATACATCATGAGTTTGGACAGTCAATATACTGTGACAACATCTAGAGAAGTCTCTGCACTCTGGAGACCACTCATAGCATAGGAATGGCTGGGTCCTCCTGGACTCTGTGCACCACCCCTAGCTGTACTATACCCTGCTGGTGCTGGAGTGCCTTGAGCTTGAGGGGGTGCTGAAGATGTAGCAACTGTAGAACTGGATGGCTGTGATGTGCCCCTGCCCGCACCCTTGTGGGATGAACGACACTCCCTCTGAATATGACCCCTCAATCCGTACCCATAACATATAGGTAGGTCCATGTAGCAGATCGCCAAGTGCATCTTCCCACACCTGGGGCATGGGGGTCTCTGCTACTGCTGGAATCTCCCTCCTAATCGGCCCTGTTGATGGGGTCCTCTGCTGCCCTGATTGGGCCTAAAATGACTCCCCTACTGCTGACTGGGCCCTGCTGGCGGTGCACTGGCTGAAGACTGAGCAACAGACTGGGATGGCCCTGATAACCCTCCCCTAAAAGCTGATCTTCCCCTACGAAATGACTCCCCAAAGTTTCTCACGGACCGGGTCTTGCTGGTGCCCTCTCGCTCCATTTTGTTCTTCAACTTACAGTTCTCTGTAGCTTGAGAAAATTCTACCATCCTCCCATGGTTCATATCTGAGTTCAAGGTAGTTGTAGCGACCTTATTGATAATCAAGGGGCTAAGGCCCTGCAAACACCCGCGCACTCTAGCCTCCATAGTAGGCAACATGACAATGGCATATGTAGACAGACGTGCAAACTCCATGTGATACTCCTACACACTCTTACTTCCTTGCTTAAGGTTCTCAAACTCTGCGGCACGAGATGCCCTAGTCTCGGCCGGTAAGAAATGGTCCATGAAAGCGTCAGCAAACTCACTCCACCTCGCTGGAGGGCTCCCTTCCTCCCGAGAGTCCTCCCACAGCTCGAACCAAGAATAGGCCACCCCTTTCAGGCGGTAGGCGGCCAACTCCACTCCCTCCGTCTCAGTAGAGCGCATAACCCCGAGAGTCTTATGCATCTCATCAATGAAGTCCTATAGGTTCTCCTCGGGATTAGCACCCATGAACACCGGAGAATCCAACTGAAGAACCTGTTCACCCTGGAACCACTAGAATCCCTTTGTTGGCTAGAAAAAGTGGGTGCAACATTTGATCTCTGGGCTTGAGAAGCCACTATCTATGTCAGCATATAGATAGCTCCACTAAGATCAACATCCGAAATACCAAAATCGGAAGCTGGAGCTGGAGGTGGAACCAGAATATCAGTTGGAGGAACCGCTTCACCCCCAGTAGGTGCAGGAACTGGTGTGACCTGGTCAGGTGTAGTGGAATCAGGCAGTGAAACAGTCGGGGGATTATCCTCACCCATCGGGTATTCACCCGCATCACCAAATAGAGGGTCAACTGCCACACCTAAGGCGGCATTGGCTCCTTGGCCAGTTCTTGCTCTCTTCTTAGGTGCCATATACTGAAAGTTAAAGGAATGAACGAGTAAGAAGAGGAACGATTTCACAATTAGTTTCATCGCACAATCCAGAATATCAAAGAAGGGTATTGTTCCTAAATGTCCAAGTAGCCTCAAACTTATAGATGTGGTCGACAACACACCGATAAGAAGGACTCTACCAGACATGGCTCCGAGACATCCTAGGACACTTTAAAACCTTAGGCTCTGATACCAAGTTTGTCATGCCCCATCCTTGGGGAGCACGACCGGCGCTCAAGCGAGTGAACCCGGTCGAGCAAGCCTGTAAGATACTTTCTACCCAACTCACCCATGATCATGATCAAGATATGATTTCATTAATTAGATAGTAGGAAGTTCATACATGCAATACTAAGTCGTTTCATTTTGTTACATCATTATTAAGTTCCAAAATACATACATCCTTATGACTAAGTGGTACAAGAGCCCAAAATACAACGTGATCCGTTGACCTTTCTAAAGCCCATGTACAACTCATATTTGTGTCTACAGAGCCTCTAAAGATACAAAAGAGAGTATAGATGGTGCCAGAAACAAGGCCTCGGGTATACCTAAAAGAGTGACCATAATATAAACAAAAGGTACATTACGTGACCCCGAAATGAAATGGGGTTCACCGAGTCCGCTGAGAAGAGGATGCAACACTATCTGTGATCAATATTATCTGCTATGTAACTACCTGCATCCATTTAAAGATGCAGCGCCCCCGATAAAAGGGGCATTAGTACCGTCGAATCGTACTAGTATGTATTGCTAAACACCATCTCAATAGAATGAATAATAATACAAGAGGAACAACCAAAAATTCAATAAGATCTTCAAATAATATTAAAACATCAATTTAAAGATCACATAAGTTTTCAAGTCAATTTCCACGTTATTAGGTTGGGTGATCTTTAGTGCTGATATTCCACAATTCATAGTATCTCCGTATTCTTACATAGAGTACGATCTTGACCCGATCGGCTAGGTCGTCTCATTTGAGACATCAACCATAACCATAATTTCAATATAATTTCCAGCATAGTACCACCATGTGTGCTGCATGGCGTCCGATCATGGCCCGATCGGCTAGGCTGTCTCACCCGAGACATTACCTTTTTTAGTCAATCATCTCACATCATTCTTCTTTCATATACTTTCGATTCATTGGCACTAGTGATCACGATTACAAGGTCATTCTTGGAACTTGGCCGTATTTCATAGTTCCAGTCCCCTTTTCCACATTCAAATATCATTATCATTATCAACAACAATAAGGCTTCCCATTCAAGATATTAAATTCACATATGAGCAATTTGGGAATCTTAGGCACATAGATTCTTTTTATACAATTTGGCATAACAACCTTTATTTCGATCTTCACATGAAGTCATAACATTTCTAACACATATTCCACATTTTGAAAATATCCTCAAATGGCAAGATGACATGATGAAGCATTTAGAATAAATATTGAACATACATCTTTCAATACAAATTCATTAGGAATTGCCAATTCTATAATGATCAAGGGCTTACTCCAATTACATGAACACTGTGGGATTCGATTCTAAGAAGAAGGGGGTTTAGCCAACATACCTCAATTAAGCTTCTTAAAACTCTAAGATGTTCCGGAATATTAGCAACTTCAATATATTTTAGCAATATAACAAAAATTGAACCAAAATTAGGAGGATGATCATGGTTTTAGCTCATTTGAGGATTTTATCAAACACTAGGTGTGCATTAAGGTTCTAAGGCCTTTTTTGTGGAAGATTCTTGTAACACCCCGGAAAATTTTGAAGTATTTCACTGTAAAGCCCCGTAAATCTTGCAAGTGAATTCAAGGTTTCGTGGTGCCGGAGTAGGCTTACGTGTTTTGGATTGAACAGTACCCTACGGTTTGAGAGGAAAATATTTCGTAGAAGAACGCATTTCTGCAGCCTATTATGCGGCCGCATAATCACTCTGCGGACCGCATAATAGCCGCAGAGTGAAGCAGTAAGTTTCGCCAACTTGAGGTCAGTTTTGCGGTCGATTATGCGACAGCATATAGATCGCATAATCCCTCTTGAGTTTTTGCGGAGGGAGTTCTGCGGTGCAATTATGCGACCGTAGAACGGGTATGCAGACTGCATACTGGTCTCATACCTGGGCCATAAGTTCAGGCCCCTGAGGGCCATTTCTGCGGTCACTTTGCGGACCGCATAACCATTATGCGGTCGGACCTGTGTCGGGGCACCATTTTTTATAATTTAAAACCCCGACCCCCATTCCGTTAAAACACCCATTTAGCCCATTTTGAAGCTCATTTATCATATTTCTAGTGTGAGAGAGAGAGGGTTCTAGAGGGACGACCTAATTCCCCCCAATTAATCTTCAACCATCACTCAAAGCTTGGAAATATTCAAGTAGAGTACCAAATTCTTCATCCAAAAAGGTAAGACTTCATTACCCCAACTCTTAATCTCAAACATAGCTAGAATGGGGTATTAATAAGATGGTCCATGGGTATAAGGGTTGTTTATCTTTCATGCATGTGATAGAGGGTGTAGGAAAAATAAGAAGTGAACTAGAACCATGAACGTTTTCCTAATTTTGGGTTCAATTTGTATATTGCTAAAATAGATTAAGGTTGCTAAGGGTTCCGAAAAATTGTAGAGTCTAAAGAAGCGCAATTGAGGTATGTTGGCTAAACTTTCTCTCTTGGAATTGAATTCTATAATATTTTTGTAAGTTTCAAGGTGTGGGTTACGTATTAAAAGGTTATGGCTATGAGTCGTGTTTCAGTGAAAGATAGAATTGATTAAAGGCTTTTGCACTAAATTCATGCCCATTAGTGGTTGCTTTAACTAATGCCTTGATTTATAAATATATCCAGTATGATTCGAGTTCTATATACTCATATGTTGAAATTGTACATTGTCATTTCTGGGGGAGAGTATTGCAAGAGTAAATGGTGTATTGATTGTTTATGATTTTTCATGTGTGTTTCTATTGTTGGTTGGTATGCATTATTCTTTGGGAAGAAACCATTTGTGTTTGAAGTTTCCATTTCAAATGGATTTATAGTATATGATTTGTAAAATATCCTATATGTTGATACTTGATGGTGATCTTTGAAATTGAAAGAGGTGGAAGTGTGGAATATGAAATACGACAATTGTGCCAGGAATAAAGAATCTTGTGAATGGCCTAATGACCAAGGAAATATTGTCATTGTGAATGAATGGAAATACTAATAATAATTCATACAATGTGAAATATGTTGAGGTGAGTACAATTGTATTTATGATATTTTAGTTTGCAAATCAAATCAAAACTATTTTTGGGAGCATCATTAGCAATACCGAGGAAGGGTGGGTCATAAGGCCCACACCTGAAACTACACGTGCCGGTATAGGGGTGGATTGTGATATTATTCCCTTAATTGGGATAAAACTGGAACCTTTGTGGATTGGAAAAGTGAACCCGTACGGCATATGTGGGAAGGCGACCTAGCTGATCGGGTGGAGATCAGACGCCATATTGTGCATATGGTGCTGCTACTCTTGGTAACAACTTTCTTTCGCATCAAATGTCAAACCACATTGTTCGTGGGGAGATAGCCTAGCCGATCGGGCGTGATCGGACTCCATGCTAACAAAGATGGTGGTATATCGGTGCTAATGATCTCCCAACCAAAATTATATATGAAGTTTGTATTTTGAAAATTATTATGTTTTAACTGGACATTTGGATATTGTTGATTGTGACTTGCTATTCTTATGTGTTGCCTTTTATTATATGGGCATTCTATTTTGAAAGAGGGTTTTTAGCTATACATACTAGTGCTATTCAACAGTACTAACGTCCCTTTTGCCAGGGGCGCTGCATCTTTAATGGATGTAGGTTGTTCTTCAGCAGGCGGCATTGATCAGTGATAGCAGTACACTCTTTTTAACTGATTTGGTGAGCCTCACTTCATTTCGGGGTCATGCATCTTTTTTTTCTCATGTACAGTATTTTGAGGTATAGCCGGGGCCTTGTTGCCGGCATTTCCATATTACTCTTCTATTGTATTTAGAGGCTCCGTAGACAGGTTGTGGGTTATGGTTGTTTGGGAATTGAACTAGAAATGTTGATATTTGGAAATTATGTTTTTCATTAATCCTATAAACTCGTAATGTTTTGGAAATTATGAATGAAGCTACTAATGGGAATGAAAAGGAAGTTGTTAATAAAATCTTTTCAGGGATTGATTAATGGAGTACATCTCCTCTTTATTCATGGATGAGTTTGGGTAGAAGTAAGTCTAATAGGTTGCTCGGACAGGTTCTCTCAGTTGAGCGCCGGTCACGCTCCCTGAGTTTGGGACGTGACAAACTTGGTATCAGAGCCTAAGGTTTTAAAGTATCCTAGGATGTCTCGGAGTCGTGTCTAGTAGAGTCCTTCTTATCGGTGTGTTGTCAACCACATCTATAATGAGGAGGCTACTTGGATATTTAGGAATTTCACACTTCTTTGATATCCAGATCGTGCGATAGAGCTCAAGATAGGAAGCTAATTTCCTCGTTATGTCTCATGATATTTTTCAGATGCGTAATCCACGAGTTCAAAACAACGAGGAAGGAATGACCGCTCCATTAAATTTGGGGGAGATTACACAAGAGTTCGTTGGGAGAATGCGTCGAGCCGTGGAGGGGTTGGAAGAACTTGTTGCTAAGGGAAGTGTCCTTATTCCTACCACTGTCACCGCACCATTGGATTGTGTGGTGAGAGAATCTAAGAAACGAAAGAGGGTTGTTGGTGCTAATGAACCAGATTGTGTGATTTGCAAGAAGAGACACTTGGGAACATATTGGATGACCCTTAAAATATGTTATGGCTGTGGAAAGAGGGGTCACAAGAAGAACAAATGCCCTAGGTTGGGTACACCCATCCAATTATGCCCGTCATGCGGGAAGGAACATTTGGCGTCGTGTTGTGAGTATGCTCAGCAGCGCGTTAGAGAAGGTATCTTTGGGTAACTCCAAAGGCCCACACAGCAATCCAGTGCTGGAATTGTTATTCGCGCATTGGAAGCTTGGAGGAAGGATAAGGGGTATGCTTATGATGTATGCAAAAAGGGTAAATATCAGGTCAGTAAGATGATTCAGTTCAGCGGACCTCATCCCCGTTGTGTGAAGTGTGGGAGATGCCATCCAAGAGTGTGTCACTATGGTACAAAAGTATGCTACAAGTGTGGTATGACGGGCCACTTTCAAAGAGATTGTTATTTTTCTCGCCAGAGCATGGGCAAGGGTATGGCACAACCAGCCAGTTCTATAGTTACTACATCCACAATGCCTCCCCTAGCTAGAGGCACTATAACGCTTGCAGGCGTGGAACAGCTAGGGGTAGTATTCAGAGCTCAGGAGGGCCCAACAGGTTTTATGCTATGAGGAGACGTCAAAAGTTTGAGGCTTCTTCAGATGTGGTTACAGGTATATTGACTATCCAATATCGTGATGTGTATGCTCTTATTGATCCCGGTTCCACTTTGTCATATGTCACTCCTTATGCTACTATGGAAGTTGGGATAGAACCAAAACAAATTTATGAGTCGTTCTCTGTATCTACTCTTAGAACGAGTCACAGTATTCGTGAAGCCTCTTTATCACAATTCCTTATATTTACAACCTCTTGAGAAATTGAGTTCTATAATGGGTTCCTTGAATTGCGTTATAGCCCTAGGTTAATACTTCCCATTGCTTCCCTAAATTCTCAACAAGGGACAATACCTGATGAATTGCATACAGAACCTTTTGATTCAAATGGATAACATCTTCTCATTTGTGCCTATACATGCATCACCATAATATGTACCTATGCGGTATCATATCCAATGGAAAGTAGCCTAGTGTTGAGATCCTTCTTGAGTCACTGTTTTCCTCTCCGGTATATGTGACTTCTATGGTTGGAACAATTATTCTACTCCTTTATGAATAGTATCATGAATCCTTTTCATTGTCTAGTAACATGAGAGTATATCTTAGCACCTATCATGTGCGTACATGCCAATTGAAAGGGGCCACTTATCCGCATAAAGTTTCTGAGCAACTTGAGATTTATCACAAATTCGTCACAGGGAGGTCTTGTTGTTTACCCATCTCAGTATGACTTTCATGTCCACCTAGATCATGCCTCAGTGAGTAACTCACCTTGTTCCCAGTATTGTGGTTGCCCGTGAATTGGCCTGATATGGCAACTTGAGAGTTGTTATGGCAAAAACATGTCTAGCTCACGGCAAAGTGTTCATTCTCTCTAACTAATACATGATTTCATCCAACATTAAGATGTCCTAGTTACATGATTCCACTTGTGTGAGATTGAAAGTTGAGCAGCCTTATGATGAGCATATTGAATTGAAAGACAAACTCGTCGTATCTCTAGTCCTCTCACATAGGATCAAATATTGGCAAAGGTTAAGCTGTGGGAATGATAATAATCTCACAAGTGTTCAACTTCTTTTCATCCTCATAAGCTTGTGGCCTAGATTCCTTGTGCTAGTTACTGTTAAGAGTGTAATGCAACTTTGTGTGTCTTGAAACCCATATCATATTCAGGGTGCTAGAATATTCTCATTTCGAGTTAAACTGATTTTCCCTACATACCAAGAGGCGACTGGTGTCACATAAGTGTTATCTCTCTCTTTGAGGCTTACTATTGCCAAACAAGGCACGTATAGAATGAAACAATTGTTGATGTCCTTTTCATGACTCATTTCCTTTAAATCTCAAAATCATGAACATTTTCCCTACGTTATCAATGCCTACTAGGCAACTCTATGACTCGTTTGTTGAACCGATGACGTCACCATAATGAATCACCATGTCAGCGTTATTGGTAGTGACCTTCATGTCTCTTAGGATATAACCTCCTGAAATGCCGTGCTCAGCATGTTAATGGATTCTTGAATATTTCCAGCGAAATCGCGAACCCTGTTTGTAGCAAATCTATTAGGTATTGTAGGTTCAGGCATGTCAAACAAGAAGCACCATCCCGTGATCAAATATATGGGATAGGAAATTTTATTGTCATTATTCAAGCTAGCACATCTTAGAGAAATTGTTGGAGGTTGCCAAATGTTTAGTTTGGGTGTTCGGCGTGAAGATTTATAGTTGAAGAAAGTGAATGGGTTATTCTCAATATTTTCTGCATGAGGATGCTATGTGAATTGTTAATAAAGGTAAAGTATGTAAAGTCACCTTAGGCCTTATGGAATTTTGAAAGGAAATAGGCTAAACTATGAGTATGATGTTTCCCTATTATTGTTCTCCGTGTACCCGATGTTTCATGTGTCTATGTCTAATAAAGTGAAGATAAGGGATAATGAGATTGTGAGGAGCAACTATTTGCTATCCTTCTTAGAAAAGTCCGGGAGTTGAGATTGTCTCCGTTAATGTGTTATGGCGAAGTCTGTAAGTCGAGGAGACCACATGGACAGGCAAAAGTGTTAAGGAAATAAAATGTTCCCACTTGAGTGTATAGTTAAATGATTGTGATGTGAAAGGTACTTCTTTGTGTTATGATTTAAATATGTGCGGCTCGTGTCCAGTTATCACTCTTGATAGTATAATGCCTGTAATGATGAGATTAGTGACGTTGTTATACATGGTGATGTTTTGTCAAGTTGTGGATGTGTTGTTAGGAATTGTTTTGGTATTACACTGGCAGGTGGATAGGCCTAGTTACAGGGGAGACTCTGGTGAAAGTTTTGAAAATTTAGGGAGTTAGCCAAATTTTGAAACTACCGGCGTGTGTGAACCAACAGTTGAACCACATTGAATGCTAATGACGGATTTTCACCTTCATTCGAGGACGAATGATCCTAAGCGAGGGAGAATGTAACACCCCAAAGTTTTTTGAAGTATTTCAGTGTAAAGCCCCGTAAATTTCGCAAGTGAATTCAAGGTTTCGTGGTGCCAAAGTAGACTTACGTGTTTGAGGATGGTATAAAATCTTCGCGGCGAGCTTGCGAGTCGCGGTTCGGACTTTTTGCAGTCGATTATGCGACCGCACATCGATCGCATAATCCCTCTTGAGTTTTTGTGGAGGGAGTTCTGTGGTGCAATTATGCGACCGCAGAACAAGTATGCAGACCGCACACTGGTCGCATATTTGGGCCGTAAGTTCAGGCCCCTGAGGGCTATTTCTGCGGTCACTTTGCGGACCACATAACCATTATGCGGTCGCATATGTGACCGCAGACCTGTGTCGGGACACCATTTTTCCTAATTTAAAACCCGACCCCCATTCCGTTAAAACACCCATTTAGCCCATTTTGAAGCTCATTTCTCATATTTCTAGTGTGTGAGAGAGAGAGGGTTCTAGAGGGAGAGCCTAATTCCCACCAATTAATATTCAACCATCACTCAAAGCTTGGAAATATTCAAGTAGAGTACCAAATTCTTCATCCAAAACGGTAAGACTTCATCACCCCAGCTCTTAATCTCAAACATAGCTAGAATGGGGTATTAATAAGATGGTCCATGGGTGTGAGGGTTGTTTATCTTGCATGCATGTGATAAAGAGTGTGGAAAAATAAGAAGTGAACTAGAACCATGAACGTTTTCCTAATTTTGGTTTCAATTTGTATATTGCTAAAATAGATTGAGGTTGGTAAGGGTTCCGAAAAATTGTAGAGTCTAAAGAAGCACAATTGAGGTATGTTGGCTAAACTTTCTCTATTGGAATTGAATTCCATAATCTTTCTGTAAGTTTCAAGGTGTGGGTTACGTATTAAAAGGTTATGGCTTTGAGTCGTGTTTCAATGATAGATAGAATTGTCTAAAAGCTTTGTACTAAATTTATGCCCATTAGTGGTTGCTTTAACTAATGATTTGATTTATAAATATATCCAGCGTGATTCGAGTTCTATATACTCATGTGTTAAAATTGTACATTGTCATTTCTGGGGGAGAGTATTGCAAGAGTAAATGGTGTATTGACTATTTATGATTTTTCATGTGTGTTTCTATTGTTGGTTGGTATGCTTTATTCTTTGGAAAGAAACCATTTGTGTTTGAAGTTTCCATTTCAAATGGATTTGAAGTATATGATTTTTAAAATATCCTATATGTTGATACTTGATGGTGATCTTTGAAATTGAAAGAGGTGAAAGTGTGGAATATGAAATACGGCCATCGTGCCAGGAATAAAGAATCTTGAGAATGGCCAAATAAGCCGGGGAAATATTATCGTTATGAATGACTGGAAATACTAATGAGAATTTACACAATGTGAAAGATGTCGAGGTGAGTACAATTTTAATTATCTTACCTCTCTGTGCAAATCAATAATAAAATATTTTTGGGAGCATCATTATTAAAACCGAGGAAGGGCGGGTCATAAGGCTCACACCTGAAACTACACGTGCCGGTGTAGGGGTGGATTGTGGTTATTCCCCTTATTTGGGATGAAATTGGAACCTTTGGAAAATTGTGATATTATTCCCCTTAATTGGGATGAAACTGGAACCTTTGTGGATTGGAAAAGTCAACTCGCACGGCATATGTGGGAAGGCGGCCTAGCTGATCGGGTGGAGATCAGATGCCATATTG
>AWOL01S0019953.1:2532-25588 GCA_000715115.1 Nicotiana otophora
CCCTCCATAAGACTAACCAAACGGACTAAAGCATCCTGAAGTACTGGAGTGGCTATGAATCCTTTCGGGACCTGAACTGGTCCAACTGGTGCATTCTGAACTAGAACCTCCTCCTGAAGGTCCACCTGAGGTTCTACAACGGGTGCAGCTGCTCGAGCTCTGGACTGAGCTCTACCTCGACCTCTAGCACAACCTCGACCTCTACCCCTGGCCATAGTTGCCACTGGGGGATCTGGTCCCTGTCCATCGGTAGAGGTATTATGTGTTCTCACCATCTGCGAAAGAATAAGAGTAGAATATTTCAATCATCGATGATAGAATAAAATCGCATGACAGAATAAGAAAGAAGTGATATTGTTCCTAAACTTCATAACCTTTGAGAGATAAGTACAGACGTCTCCATACCGATCCTTTAGACTCTACTAAGGTTGCTCGTGACTCGTGAGACCTATGCAACCTAGTGCTCTAATACCAACTGTCACGACCCGAAATTCACACCTTCAAACCGTGATGGCGCCTAAATTTCACTTGCTAGGTAAGCCAACATTAGAATAATATTATCCATTTTTAAAACAATTTTAAATTTATTAATAACAAGGAAACAAATACAGAATCAAAGTTTGAAATATAGTGAAATAATCCATAAAAATAACGGTGTCTAAATACCATCCTAGAATTGGTGTCACAAGTGCACGATCTTCTAGAATAAATACAAATAAAGGCCTGAATAAAATAAAGCTGTCTCAAAATAAACACGCAACTAAAGTAAAATAGACGGGGACTTCAGAACTGCGGACGCCATACAGTTATAACTCAAGTCTCCTCTGGTAGCTGAAATCCGAGCAAGTCTATGGTACACCGCTGGGACCAACTCCAAAATATGCACAAGAAGTGCAGAGTCTAGTATCAGTACAAAGACACCATATACTGGTTAGTGCTGAGCCTAACCTCGATGAAGTAGTAACGAGGCTAAGGCGGTTCATTACATTAACCTGTACGCAATATTAATGACAACAACAAATAATAGAAATAAAATAGGTAACTCATTTATAATAATTGAAGCCAACTCAGCAGTCATAATCCATTATCATTTCAACCAATTCTGTTGCAGCGTGTAACCCTCTCTCACAATATATTCACATTCAATTCTGTTGCAGCACACAACCCGCTCTCACAATATATTCACATTGAGTTCTGTTGCGGGGTGCAACCCGCTCCTCCAATATATTCATTTTAATCAAGTCTGTTGCGGTGTGCAATCCGATCCCCCAATATATATATATGTATGTCGACTTTTAAATAAGTCTATTGTGGCGTGCAACCCGATCTTCCAATATGGACTTTTAATAAGTCTGTTGCGGCGTGCAACCCGATCCTCCATTATGAACTTTTAATAAGTCTGTTGCGGCATGCAACCCGATCCTCCAATATATTCATTATAATTAATTCTGTTGCGGCGTGCAACCCACTCCTCCAACATATTCATTTACCAATTCTTATAAAAGCAATTTCCCCAATAATTCAACAATTAATATAAAATTATAAGTAAACAAACATACAATAATTATGATTTAATTATGAAACAAACTAAGGCAAATAACAAATTATTATGGAAATCAGAGAGAAAATATGCACTTTAATATTTAATATGCTAAATGTCAAATAATAATTAAGGCACATAATTCAAATGGCATGTAACAATTAATGTAGGAATTCAAAAATTAATATTTGACAAAGAATAGGAGAGAAACAATTATTAATACAATTAATTCATGATTTAAAATAATTTATGATTTTTCAAGTAAATATGCAAACAATTAATTTGACGACGTATAGACATTCGTCACCTCGCCTATACGTCAGTCACATGCATTGCACATAACAAATAATATAAAGGTTCTATTCCCTCATGTCAAGGTTAACCACGATATTTACCACGCTTTGCAAATTCCAATCAATTATTCAACCACTTCTTTTCCTTTTAAATTTGTTTTCGAAAGCTTCAAATCTATGCACAAATAATTCAATATATTCAATACTAATCATACGAATTAATTCCATATGAATTTATAAATTTTCCAAATAAAAATCCGAAATTCATTTACATATTCAACAGTGGGACCCACGTCTCAAATCCTGGAAAAACTCACAAAATCTGAACACCCGTTCTGATATGAGTTCAACCATACAAAAATTGTCCAGTTCCGATATCAAATGGACCTTCAAATCTAAATTTTTCGTTTTTGGAAGATTTTGGAAAAATCTGATTTTTCTTCCATAAATTCACGGATTCATGATATAAACGAGTATGGAATCATGAAATATAAGCAATATAGGATAAGGAACACTTACCCCAATGTTTTCCGTGAAAATCACCCAAATATTCGCCTTAACCGAGCTCAAAATGAGTACAAATGTCGGAATCTTCGATATATACACTGTTCAGGCATTTCCGCACATGCGATGCCTGGGATCGCACATGCGAGTTCGCATCTGTGAAATGGGGCTACCAGGTGAGGCCTCGGTTCTGCGGACGCACGGGTGCGTACAGGTTTTCGCACCTGCGGACTTTTGCCCAGCCACGCCCGGGCGCATCTGCCATCAAAGTATCGCTACTGCGAGCTCGCACCTGCGAGAAAAATCCGCAGGTGCGATTACAGCAGACGGAAAAATACAGATTTTGCTTAAGTCCAGTTCTTGATCCGATTTCAATCTGTATCACTCTCGGGGTACTCGGGACCCCATACGATTATACCAACAAGTCCAATAACATAATACGGACTTACTCGGAGTCTCGTATCACGCCAAACAACGTTGAAATTACAATTCACACCCCGTTTCAAACTTTGAGTTTTAAACTTTTTAATTTGCAAACCTCGTGCCAAAACATATTAAATGATCCGGAAGGACTTCAAATTTGGCACACAACTCATAAATGACATAACGGAGCTGTTCTAATTTTCAGAATCGGATTCTGGCTCCGATATCAAAAAGTCAACCCCGAGGTCAAACTTGAAAATCTTTAGCCTTTAAATTTCTAGTTTCCTCTAAATAGTCATAACTTGAGCTAGGGACCTCCAAATTAAATTCTAGGCATACTTCCAAGTCCCAAATCACGATACGGATCTACCAGAACTGTCAAAATACTGATCCGGGTCCGTTTGCTACAAATATTGACCAAAGCCAACTCAGTTGAGTCTTAAAGCTTTACCTCATATTTTAATCTATTTTTCACATAAAAACTTTACGGAAAATTTTACGGACTGTGCACGTAAGTCGAGAAATGATAAATAGTGCTTTTCGAGGTCTTAGAACACAAAATTACTTATTAAATTTAAAGATNTGCCAAACAACGTTGAAATTATAATTCACACCCCGATTCAAACTTTGAGTTTTAAACTTTTCAATTTGCAAACCTCGTGCCAAAATATATTAAATAATCCGGAAGGACTTCAAATTTGGCACACAACTCATAAATGACATAACAGAGCTGTTCTAATTTCCAGAATCGGATTCTGGCTCCGATATCCAAAAGTCAACCCCGAGGTCAAATTTGAAAATCTTTAGCCTTTAAATTTCTAGTTTCCTCTAAATGGTCATAACCTGAGCTAGGGACCTCCAAATTAAATTCTAGGCATACTCCCAAGTCCCAAATCACGATACGGATCTACCAGAACTGTCAAAATACTGATCCGGGTCCGTTTGCTACAAATATTGACCAAAGCCAACTCAGTTGAGTTTTAAAGCTTTACTTCATATTTTAATCTATTTTTCACATGAAAACTTTACGGAAAATTTTACGGACTGCGCACGTAAGTCGAGGAATAATAAATAGTGCTTTTCGAGGTCTTAGAACATAAAATTACTTATTAAATTTAAAGATGACAGTTTGGGTCATCACAAAATAAGAGGAAATCTAGAGTTGATCTTTTACCTTGGCATGAAGATGGTGGAAGAGGTCGATGTTGAAGAGAAAAGGGACCTGAATCAAAGTCCATATTCGTAGTCACTACGTTTGACCTCTAAACAAAGAATCGAGATGACGCGTTCAAGATTCACAACTTGGATGTGTTGATTCGAACGAACAGGGGAAGGAATGATTATGTTCTTGTTTTCATCTTTTGACCTGGTGTTTCGAAGGTTGGGATTCAAATTGTGGTGAGGAAAATGGAAAATACCAACGAGATTCTCGTTTGGATGAGACATTAAGGATGCTTTTTGGTTGATTTGTGTGACCTTGCATTAATTTGTGCAAGGTTTAGGTACTGGTGTGAGTCTGTGAGATGAGAGAAAATGGAGAGGAAAGGGAAAGAGAGGCGGTCGGTCGTGGTGAAATGATTAGGGTTTGGGGTTTGTTTCCTAATTAAAATGAGAGACGGGAGGGGAGCCTTTGGATCATCTTGATCTATGGCTGTGGATTTTAGGATATAATAAATAAGAAAAGGGTTAATAGAGATAAAATGAGGGTCGTTAAATCATTTAGATCCAACGTTGGAGATTATAACACTGGAGGGTTGAAAAACAAAGGAAAAACGAGATTAATTGTGGGTCGTTGATTGATTTAATCAATGGTCTATGTATGTTTGTGTTTCTTTTGTGAGTGTGTGGAAAGGGTGACATGGCGTGTGGTGATTGGTTAAAAAGGAGTGGCACGAATTGCCTAATAGGATGGGGATGGGTGTTGCTCGATGGGCCAAACTAAATTGGAAAGGAATTTAAATTATAGCCATATTCAATTAAAACTAAACAATTACAATTTTTACCTATTTTAAGTTTTTAACCCTTTTTATATTTAAATTAATCAGGCCTAATTAGTCCCAATGAAATGTAATAAAATAAGGCTAACAAAATTAATGTAATTAGATTAATTAATGTAGTAGAAGTAATATAGTTTATAAATATTTGAGATTAAATTACTACTGATTATAGAATTAATATTACTAACTATTATTATACTTATTATATCGTTTATATTTTGATAAAATAAGTGTTATTAATTTTAAAAATACTCCGCTACATTTACTGCAGGTCAATAAGTGTAAAAAGATTTAATTTAAAAGGGAGGGCCAAAATTGGTCGTCAACAATTAACGGTAGGCTCCCCCACTTGGCTTTAAGCCACAATCACAAAACCCAAGAACCCACAATGAATTCTCCTCCTTTGTTACCATGATCTCCCACTATTACTGAGCTAAATTTCTCATAAGATCATGTTGCACTAATCATGACACATTCCAAATTATTAGCCCCAATGCACTCTCAACCTCATGACGGTCATGCCATCTTCCTCAAGCTATCCGCACCCACATCGTAGTACATGCCTCTTGTTGGATAGAAGGTAAAACTCTTCATAGGAACTTCATCAAAAATCATGCAACCCTTAGCCTTCTCACAAGAGATAGCCCACCCGTGTAACCTCATATCGACATCCTCCAATGACATTGCCATAGTTACATCCACTATGAAATCAGTTAATTCTCCTGAGTCCACACTCGTCCGCCAATCGTAAGAATCTATTCATTCCATTAACATCTACTAAAGATCCAACAACACGCTCAATGCTCGAGACCATATTGCATCCCAAAACAACATTCAAGCATTCATATTCCCTCTGCATTCCGAACAACTCATTTCGTCACATTCGAACTTCCTAAGTATAGAAGCCTCCATCTCAAACGAAATACCCAGACTTAGCCATTTATCCACCATGACCCATATCACATAAGCTTTCTTAAAGCATGTGGCTATCCTACCACAAAATATATACGATACACTCCCAATCCCACTCTGGTTTAGCCATCGTTTAAAGACAATTACTCAATCTTTACTGCTTATACTTGACTTATTGACAATTCAACCACCGCGAGACTTACCCCACATGTACTTTCTTATCCTTCTCCATTAATAATGCCGTCCCAAATCACGATCCATCTCTGTAACACCCGAACAAATAGAATGCCGTCAACTCCAAGCCTCTTCAAGGATCATCTCCCTCGAACCATCAGCACTAGAAACACAAATTTGACCTTGCAGTCATAAAACACCGTCATCTCCGATAACCACTTCTTAGGTACCACTTCGGAACATCATTCCCCTAGTAAATAAATAAAGACCATCATACTGTCGACCCTAGATGTGTTCAAACAAGGTAGACGACACAACCACACAAACAAGAATTCCACCAAGTTCAGAAATATCCAATCTCGCAACTCCGCCAACCAAAGCCTGAACATCCATAGTCTAATTGCCTCTCTTGTGCTAAAAGTAAATACCGAATCTTCCAATCACGAACCGAATAATCCTCCTCCTAAAGCATTCACTTCCGCCAACACATAAATAAACACCCTAACATTCACACCAACACTGCGTGATAACAACATGAGAAATATCACAATACACCATGTATAGCCCTGAACCCGTGGGCAACACTAATACTAGACTAAAATGGTTAAACACGCCTCCACATGGAGACAATAGTAGGCTGCCCGCATACGTAGGGAAAAACATCATGCACCTCATCTATAACATCACCATAACTCGTTAGTGCCCAACTTAGGAAGGAAATGAAGACAAACTTTAATAAAATTAAATAGCACGACAAGGAATCAAGAAAAGGGAATTTCTTCTAACTGCAATGTAGCCTCTCAAAGATAAGTACAGACGTCTCTGTAATGATATGCAAGACTCTACTAGACTTGCTCATGAATCGTGACACCTAAATAAACCTAGTGCTCTGATGCCAAGCTGTCATGACCCATTTTTCACCATAGGCCGTGATGGCGCCTATCGCTTCTATTAGGCAAGCCAACATTTAAATTAACACGCTGATAGATATTTCATCACATAAAATGAAATAAATAAACATAATCATTTAATTTTCATATAAAAATACTGATATTATCTTAAATGATTGAACGTAATCAAAACACAAATCTGAATATCATACAGAAATGCAACTAAGAACAAACTCTAAATCCTCGAAACTCGATATCACAAGTGCATGAGTATCTACAACATCTGTCTGGGATAGAAAATATACATAATATAGTAAGTGAATAGGACGGGGACTCCATGTTCTGTGAGTCATAACATGGAATGCATCTCACCACAAAGTCTCCCCAGCAGTTGTGCTTACACTCCTAGATGACCATCGAATGTACATGTCTCAGTACCTGCACAATTCATGCAGAAGTGTAGTATGAGTACATATATTAATGCGTACCCAGTAAGTATTTAGACTAACCTCGAAGAAATAGTGATGATGGGTCGACATCGACACTTACTAGTGGTACAATAAAGGTAGATAGGCATGAAGCATGGCAAGTAAAAGCAATAAAAATAGATATATGTGTATAATACGATCCTCAACAGAATGGTAAATACAAAATCCTCAAATAATGAATGCTACCTCGAATGGAATGTATATAAGATCAATAACCAATAAAATGTCACATCTCAAGTTAGAAAGACTCATAGGTGTTATGACTCCTTATTGAATATTACGCACGATTATACGAGGCGAACGACCTGATCCCATAAGAGTGATGGTATAATATCATACCGTGATGGTACGACCCGATCCCATAATAATAGTGTACATTTCCAAGGTCGTATGGACCAATCAATAGATGTATCTCATAATACTGCCAAGGCGAATGACTCGATCCCATAATGGTACTGCTGAGGCATTTGGCCTGATCTCATATAAATAGTGAAACTTTGACGGGTCACTGGCCCACTCACGAATATATGTGTGACTTATGCAATTCAAGAAACTTTTGGACAAAAATGACAACGCGGGAGAAATCCGTAAACTGGAGTATAATTTCCGTGACTAATAAAGTAGCACGTTGAGCATCTAAAATAGAAAAGTTCGATATTATAAGAAATTAACACGTAGGACACAATTAAAACATGGTGCAAATCTAAGTCTACCCAGACATAATCAAGAATCTAGCATACGTACTAACACTCATCACCTTATACGTGCGTAGCTTCCATAACACGTAGCATGTAACAAATATAGCACCTACGGGGTAAATTCCCTCTTACAAGGTTAGATGGGAGACTTACCTCGCTCTGAAATTCAATAACCAATACCAACGCCTCTCTAATAACTCCAACCAATGCTAAACAATCTGAAACTAGTCAAATAACGTACAAACCAATAAAAATATACTCAAGGATTGTTAATTTAACAATTAAAAACAATTCTCAACTCCACACAAAAGGTCAATAAAGTCAACCCTTAGGCCCACATGCCCGTATTCCAAAACTTTTCGAAGATCAATATTATCATAGCACCACGAACTCAATTATATAATTTATTCCCAATTCCATGTCCAATTTCATGGTCAAAACTCAAAAATACCATTTCTAGGTTTTCTTCCANATCACCTTATACGTGCGTAGCTTCCATAACACGTAGCAAACAACAACAACAACAACAACAACAACCCAGTATAATCCCACTAGTGGGGTCTGGGGAGGGTAGTGTGTACGCAGACCTTACCCCTACCCTGGGGTAGAGAGGCTGTTTCCAAATGACCCTCGGCATCCTTCCCTCCAAGAACTCCCCACCTTGCTCTTGGGGTGACTCGAACTCACAACCTCTTGGTTGGAAGTGGAGGGTGCTTACCATCAGAGCAACCCACCTTGTCATTCCATAACACGTAGCATGTAACAAATATAGTACCTACGGGGTAAATTCCCTCTTACAAGGTTAGATGGGAGACTTACCTTGCTCTGAAATTCAATAACCAATACCAACGCCTCTCTAATAACTCCAACCAATGCTAAACAATCTGAAACTAGTCAAATAACGTACAAACCAATAACAATATACTCAAGGACTGTTAATTTAACAATTAAAAACAATTCTCAACTCCACATGAAAGGTCAACAAAGTCAACCCCCAGGCCCACATGCCCGTATTCCAAAACTTTTCGAAGATCAATATTATCGTAGCACCACGAACTCAATTATATAATTTATTCCCAATTCCATGTCCAATTTCATGGTCAAAACGCAAAAATACTATTTCTAGGTTTTCTTCCAAAGTCCCACAATTTCTTTAATTTTCATGTTTAAAACTATATATAATCCATGTATTTAACTCACAACAAGTAGGAATAACTAACAATATAATATATGGCAAAAATGGTCTTCAAGAATCACCCCAAATCGCCCTACTTGTGCTCCAAGAATTCAAAAGTGAAGAAATAAACTCAAAATCCCGAATTGGATGTTTAATAAACCTATCGGTCCTCCTTATTTATGATTGTGGTCACTAGCCATGCAATCATGATTAACAAATTCTCAGCATCATTTTCTTAATCGCGATTGCGGCCACGAAGCCCCGTAATCGCGATGTACAAATTATGTTTTCCTCTTCAGTGACACCCTTCGATATAATGGCCATAACTTTTTGTAAAAAATTTCAAATGAAAAATGGTAACTAGATTCAAATGGGTACAACTTTCATTTTTGGATCATCCAAAAATTTCTTATAGATTACAAGATATAAGCTCCCGAAGTCAGACCACTAAAAACATAAATTCTTTCTACGCAATCGCGACCATTCCTTCCGTGATTGCAATTCACAAGGCTTGAAATGCACTTTTCTCTTCGCGATTGCGTCCCAAGCCTCCCCGGTCGCTATTCAAAACCCTGTGATAAGTTATCAGCTACTCAAAAAGACCCAAGAGTGGTTAGAAACCACCCCAAAACTCACTCGAGGTCAGAGGAACCCCGTCCAATCAATCTAACAAGTTTATATACCCTATGAAAACTTGTATAGAGGCTCGGAACACAAAGTACAACATCAAAACCAAGAATTAAATATCAAACTTTATTCTTAAACTCTCTTAACTTTCAAACCTTCATGCTTCACAGATCGCACCCGAATAACACTTAGACATTCCAGATCACGACGAAATTTCACACACAAGTTCCAATCAACTAAATGAACCTATACAAGGTCCTATAACACCCCTCAAAGTATTATAACACCAAGATCCACTCCAAATCAAGCTTAGCGAATTCAAAAACCTTAAAAATGAAAACCTTTGACAATAAGCATTGAATCGCTCACGGACCATCCGATACTTAATCCTAACATACAACCAAGTCCAAAATCACCTTACAAACCCATATGAACCTTAAAATCTTGATTTCAAGGTTGTTTATCCAAAAGTCAATCATTGGTCAACTCTTCAAACTTAAGGCTCTAGATTTGAGAATTATTCTTTCAAATCAACTCCAAACTTCTCAAAAATCAAAACCAACTACACATGCAAGTCATAATACATAAAATAAATCAACTCAAGGCCTCAAACCGTTGAACGAAGTTCTAAAGCTCAAAACGACCGATCGGGTCGTTACAAGTTTTGTAATCCAAAAATCATAGTGGCTTATAACTTGTACTACTAATACTTGGGATGTTGTATGGAATTAAGTTATGTTATTCATTGATTATTGATGGCATTTCATTCGAGTTGCGTTATTAGTTATTTGGCATAGCTAGCACATTGGGTTAGGTGCCATCACGACTTGGTGGGATCTTGGATCATGACACATCTTAGGTTCTAATATTTTAATTTGGACATAGATGAATCTTTGTGGGGTATGGGTGAGTAGATTGTAGATCTGAGGGCATTGAGCTATTATTGTTTTCTGCCGCTAGGGAGTTTATTTCATTTTCCCAAATTTAAATGCATTGATCTTATATTCTAAATATTACCATATCTTACACTAATGGAATAATAAGAAAATTGACATGACCCCACTTTCCCACCTGAGGTAGTCGTGATAGCACCTAGATCCTAACATGCAAGGAAAAACGAGATAGAAATAACAAATGATAATAACTGAACAAGCTATTAAATTTAAAAATGACAACAACACAGAACAAGGTTTACAATACTCCCAAAACCTGGTGCAGTCGAGTCACTAACTCTAAGAAGTGTACCATCTACTGTGAATATTCTACATTCTAATACAACATAACAATAGAAAGAAAGGAATACATGGTAGTAGAAGGTGATTCCAAGTCTTGTGGATGTCGTGCAGGAGTACCTTGAAGTCTACGAAAATAGCCAATCCAATCCTAATGTCTAGCACAATATGAAGTACTTAGATTTGCACAAAAATGTGCGGAAGAGATGTATGAGTACACCCCAATGATACCAGTAAGTATCAGACCTAACCTCGGTAGAGTAATGATGAGGTTATGTCCGAATTTGGATTTGGAGGTTCGTAGGTTCATTCGGTGCTTTTTGGCAAAAATTGGAAAGTTGAAGTTTTTAAAAGTTGAGAAGTTAGATCGGGGGATTGAACTTGTTGATATCGGGATCAGATTCTGATTTATGGAGTTGGAGAAGGTCCATTATGGTATATATGACTTGTGCGTAACATATGAGATTATTCCAAGGTGCGTAAGCATGTTTTCTGTTAGTTTTAAATTCAGAGATGTTCTTGAGTTCATTAGGCATGAATTGGGTTGAAATTCATAATTTTGATGGATTTTTGTGTGATTTGAGGTTTCGAGAAAGTTTATAGCATGTTTTAGGGCTGGTTGGTGTATTTGGTTGGGGTCCCAAGGGCCTCGAGTGTGTTTCGGATGGAAAACGAGCCATTTTCCTTATTTTGGACTGCTGTACATACATGATATCATGTGTCTGGTATCTGATGTCTTTCTTCACGTTCATGACAGGTAGGTTGCGTTTGCGAAGAACGATTTTGGGACTAGGGGAATTTGTTCTTTGCGTTCGCGAGGAGGATGTCACATTAGTGAAGGGGAGAGGAATCTGGTCTTCGCGTCCAGGCTTCGCGTTCGCAAAGAAGGGAGCCTAGTCGAGAGGGCCCAGTCCATAAGCCTTCGCGTTTGCGATGTGGGTCACGCATTTGCAAAGGGTAGGGGCCATTGTTTTTCACATTCGTGATCATTGTGTCGTGTTCGTGAATGCAAGGCACATGTTGCGTTCGCGAAGAAGCACCATTGGGTAGAAACAATATAAAATTAGGACTTAGGTAGCATTTTTCATATCAGCCAATTCCTCGGCCGAGTTTGGGGAGCAAAATCGAAGGGTTTCCACATAGATTTTGCAAGGTACGTTAATTCCTCTTCTCCTAACTTAATTGTATGAATTATTACTAGGATTAAACATAGGAATTGTTGGGAAATCATGGAATTTGCTTGAAAAATTTAGTTCTTGGTTGAAACTTTGAACTTTTGGTAAAATTGCAATTTAACTAAGGAATTGACCATAGAATTGGATAATAATCATATAATTGAGTTCATAGGATCATGGGTAACGATTGTCTTGAAAAGTTTTGGAACCCGGTCACGTGGGATTGGTGATGATTTTGGGAAATTTTCTATTGAGGGTAGGATTATTGCCCTAAAGAAGTAATTAGGAACTATCAAACATGTATTGATTAAATTGTGCGACCTTTGGCTAGTTTCTGATTGCTCGGCGTCGATCAGAGGCGATTTGTGTGATTGAGGAGTCGGGTAGTGGACTTGGGAGCGAGGTAAGTCTCTTGTCTAAACTTGTAAGAGGGAATTGTCCCCTTAGGTGTATTGCTCATTATGTGCTATTTGTTGGGAAGCAACGTACGTGCGTGGTGATGAGAGCCCGTACGTAGCTATATTCATGTTATGTCCCGGTAGATATAGCTTTACATCAAGCCTTATATGTGCTAGTTGTACTTATCTTGTATACTTTATTTCCCTTAGTTGTGATTTCTGTTTAGCGTAGAACAATATTTGGATGAAGCCGTTTACGTCGTAATTTGCGAAATAATTTATGAACCTTAAATTCATGTCTTCTCGGTTCGCACATGACTTCGTGAGCGAGATAGTTTCACTACTCTCATGGGAACGGGTTGTTCGCTTGGCAGGATTGTGATTATTCTTATGGAATCGGGTCGTTCACCTCGGTAGGATTGTGATTATTCTTATGGGATCGGGTCATTCGCCTCGGCATGATTGTGGTTAGTTTTATGGAATCGGGTTGTTCGCCTTGGCAGTATCAAGTATCATTATTCTTATGGGATCAGGCCATTCGCCTCGGCAAACTCATGTGTATTGCTTGATATTTGATTTGGGTAACGACATGAGTGAGTTCCCGCCTTAGTGGACGGTTGTACTATTTTGGGTGATCTTAGATTTATTCAGTCTGGGACACATATTACTCTAGCTTTCATGTTTTTGTACATGTCTAATTTGTGTACTTTTTTATTATTTGACCTTTAGTAGGTGTCATGTCGACCTCTCGTCACTACTTCTTCGAGATTAGGCTTGATGCTTACTAGGTACGCGTTGACTTCCTACTCATATTACACTTCAGCACTGATTGTGCAGGTGCTGAGATAGGTACCGCAGGTGGTCACGTTGGCACGTAGACGCATCTATCGAGGACTGTAGCTCTTATTTACATATCTACTTTATTTCAAACAATTATAATAGATGGACATGTATATACTTCTTTATATTGCTCATACATTCGTGACACCTGGCTTTGGGGACTTCTAGTGATTATCCACGGTTGTATTTACTCTCTGTATCACTTTGATTAAATGTATCATTTACACTCACAATTCTAGTTACATAGTACATATGAGTGTTAGTTTCTAAATTTTGTTAATTGCCTAATGAAATTGTTAAGAATAAATGTTTTAAGACGAATGGTTAAATAGAAGTTTCTCCATTGGCTTGTCTAACAGTGATGTTGGGTGCCATCATGACCTAGGGTGGAAAATTGGGTCGTGACACCTACTAGTCAAAAAACCTGTACAACATGATAAATACAACAGAAAAATAATAGAAAGAGAGGAAACAACTAGAAACAAAAGAAACACAGAAACCTAGAGTTAATGCAAGAAATAGGCAAATAAGAAGAAAACACAAGATAGCCACAACAAGTTACAATCAACACCAACCGAAGAAATCACCGAAGTAAAAGGAACGAAACCACGTAAGGCCACAAGTCTACTCAAAAACAGATTACAACAGAAATCACAATCCGAGGTACCATGCCACAATTTCCACTTTTAACAATTCATAATCATAATATCCTTATATCGCCACGGGAGCCTTATATGAAAAGTATAGTTTTGAAAATAGTTATCCCAAAATGGCCTCACACATCAATATCACAACCCAATCATCTAGCACCACACGTGCCCATATATCACAATGTTACCAAAATTCAACAACAACAATACCATTTCAACACATTTCCCATGGCTCTATCACAATGTGTACAAACACCTCAAACAACAACAATAAGCACTTTTGGAAACAACTGAACAAGAAAGGATACTCCAAATATCCGCAATTTCAACAATAAATGTATCATTAGCTTTCAATAGCTACAACTTCAATAACCTCAACAATGTTCCAAATTTTCCTTAAATGATAACTTCAATTTCAAATGTATAGCATAACTTCACAATAAGAGTGCTAGCATGAATAACGAAATACTTACAAAAGAATAGATCGACGTAAAAGGGTTTTTGCATGAATGAAGACTTCGACAATATACATAAGGAACCAACACAATGAGGAAAGTTTTAGCATGAATGAAGACTTCTACAATGTATAGGGAACCAACATTGTGATAGGATATTTATCATAAATGAAGACTTCTACAATGTATAGGGAACCAACACTACGATGGAGATTGAGCATATGGCCGACTAACACTAGATACATGGAGAGTAGTCATAAGGAGTAGAGAATAGATCATGAAATAACAACTAGAAAGATAAATTAACACAACAACAAAAAAAGTAACACATAGAAAAAAAATCAATTAAGGATAAGTAGAGTTAACATAACAATGAAAGGAATAACATGTGTTAATAACTACAATTAAGGGCAAACTCAATAATGAACAATAATACATGAAGCATATAAGTTGATTAAAAGCGTGTAGGTAACCTAAGAGTCCAAGTCAATTCAATACCCTACATTCAAGCCCGTGTACACACTCATAACCTTCTGTACCCGTTTTCCACAAAGTTCAATTTGCACAAATAGTACCAATCCTAAGGGATAGTCCCCCCCTCCCCGTTCCCCCTCACAAAGTTAGGCAAGATACTTACCTCAAAGCCTCAAACTCAATACTCTAGGAATTCATTTCACTTACAATTAACCTATGATTGACCCAAATATAGTCAAAATTGACTCAATAGCATGAAATAATGCAAGAGAAATCAATTCCAATACATAAAAGTTGGATCTATTCCTCAAAAGTCAACAAAATTTAACCCCGGGCTCGCTCGGTCAAAACCCGAGTCGAGGGGTAGATCTCGACTACCCATAACCGTGCGAGTTCAAATATGTGATTTGTTTTTAAACTGTAGTCCAATTCGATTCTCAAATCATATGATTTTATTTTTCAAAACTTAGACAAAATTTCCCAAAATGTTACTCTGATTATCACAATTTTGATGTTAAATCTCAAGTATAATCATGAAATATAGTTAGAAATTGAACAAAGTCACTTATCCAATGAGTGTATATGAAATATTTTCCCTCAAAATCTCCTACACTCGAACCTGGGGTTCTAAAAAGTGAGAAATGGCGAACGATCGCGACTTCCAGCCTTTTTGTTCAGGCATAGATCTCGCAATTGCAAAGGATGGCTCGCAATTCCGGTAGCTGGCAAGCCTACGGGGAGGTCACATTTACAACTAAGGCTTCGCTTTTGTGAAGCCCGCCTCCCTCGCAAATGCGACTTGGCAAACATAAATGCGAAGTCTAGCCAATCATGACCTTGTTCGCAACTGCGAACAAATGCGATTCTTGCAACCCTCTGATTACATTGCAACTGCGAATGTTGGTGTTGCAAATATGACATATGGGACACCAGCAACCAGCAATTTACCTCAAACCATTCTGCAACACGTCTGAAACTCATCTGAGTCCTCGGGGCTCTATACCAAACATCCACACATGTCTAAAAACATCATACAAATTCGCTCGCATAATCAGAATGCAAAAATTACATCTAGAACCAAGAATCATACGCCAAAACACATGAATTTCACTTGAACACTCAAAGACTTCTAGAATCACAATCAATTATCTGAATCCTACTGAACCAACTCTGATTCGCACCAAAATGTTCAGACAACCAATACGGACCTATTCCATGACCAAAAACTAAATTTCGAGCTCGTTAGCTAAAAAGTCAACCTACGGTTAAACATAGCAAATCTATCAAGCCTCAAATTGCCAACTTTCGGCAAAACAACATAGTGTCTTCCGTATTTCATTTCGAGCATACTGCCGTGTCCAAATTCACAATATGAACATATTGGAGAGTCCTCATAACACCGTTCCGGGGTCGGTTTCATACAAGTCAACTATTATTTAACATTTCTAACGTAGGTTTTCAAGCCAAGAACCAAAGGGTCAAAACCAACCCAAAACCTTCTCGGGTCAAAACCAACTCGAAACCTTCTCGGATAAAAACAAACCATCCTCGCAAGTCACAAGAACTCAAATGAACATGCAGAAAGCATCAAAAGGGGAAACGGGGCTCTAATACCCAAAACGGCAAGTCAAGCGGTTATATTCTCCCACTCTTAAACAAACGTTCATCATTGAAAGAGTAATGAAACATATCTAAAGTGACAAAAAGATGAGGATAACGACTCTGCATGTCATGATCGATCTCCCAGGTCACCTCCTCAACCGCTCGACCTCCCCATTGAACTTTCATTGAAGCATTGTTCTTTGACCTCAACTTCCTAAACTACATATCTAAGATAGCCATAGGCTCCTCATCATAAGTCAAATACTTATCCAATTGGACTGAGCTGAAATCTAATACATGTAATGGATCACCAATATACTTTCGGAATATGGAAACATGAAACACCTGGTGAACTTTCGATAAGCTAGGTGGCAATGTAATTATGTAGGCCACCTCACCCACTATCTCAGGGATCTCAAAAGGGCAAATATCCCTAGGGCTCAACTTGACCTTCTTCCCGAACATCATTACACCCTTCATGGGTGAAACCCTAAGCAAGACTCTCTAACCCACCCTAGTAAAACAACATCGCAAGCCTTCCAATTAGCATAACTCTTCTGTCTGGACTATGTTGTACGAAGATGATCCTGAATCAACTTTACCTTCTCCAAGACATCACTAACAAAATCAGTGCCCAACAACCTAGCATCCCCCAGTTCAAACCATCCAATTAGAGAATGACATTGCCTCACATACAAGGCCTCGTAAGGAGCCATTTGGATGCTCGACTGATAGATGTTATTGTAGGCTAACTCTGCAAGTGGTAGAAACGGATCCAATGCACCCCTAAAATTAATAACACTGGCACGTATCATGTCCTTAAAGATATGAATAGTGTGTTCGGACTGCCCACATGTCTTGGGATGAAATGCCATGCTCAACTCGACCTGTGTACCTAACTCAAGTTATACAACTAAAAAGATGCAATGTGAACTGTGTGCCTATATCGGAGATAATAGACACCGGCACGCCAAGAAGCCAAACAATCTCATGAATATAAATTCGACCCAACTGCTCAAAAGAGTAGGTAGTCATGATTGGAATGAAACAAGCAAACTTGGTCAGTCTATCCACAATAACCTATAATGCTTCAAATCCCCTCAAGGTCCGTGGAGGTTCAACTAAATAATCCATGGTGATACGCTCCCACTTCCATTCTGTAATATCAAGCCTCTGAAGCAAAGCTCCAGGTCTTTGATGCTCGTACTTCACCTACTAATAGTTCAAATACCGAGCTACATAATTGACAATGCCTTTTCTGCATTCATCTCCACCAATAATGTTGCCTTATATCCTGATACATCTTCACGACATCTCAGTGAATGGAATACCGTGAGCTATGGACCTCCTCAAGAATCATCTCACATAACCTATCCACAATGGGTGCACAAATCCAGTCGTGCATCCTCAATACGCCTTCATCACCAATAGTCAAATCTTTGGTATCACCGTGCTTTACTGTGTTCTTCAGGATAAGAAAGTGGGGGTCATCATAATGACGCACCTTAATGAACTCAAACAAGGAAGACCGCGAACCACAAAAGCAACAATAGGACTAGGCTTTACATTATCCAATCTCACAAATCTATTAGCCATAGCCTGAAGATCCAATGCTAAAGGTCTCTCCCCAACTGGATAAAAGCAATACTACCCATACTCTCGACCTTTCTACTCAAGGCATCGGCAAACATATTGGCCTTCCCGGGATGGTAAATGATAGTCATATCATAGTCCTTGAGAAACTATAACCACCTCCACTACATCAAGTTTAGATGTTGTAGACTCTTGTGGTCTGTGAATACCTCACAAGATACGCCGTGAGATAGTGCCTCCAAATATTTAATGTGTGAACAATAGCTGCCAACTCCAAATCATGAACAAGGTAGTTCTTATCATGGGGATTCAACCGACGCGAAGCATAAGAAATCACTCTACCCTTATGCATCAATAGACACCCAATGCCAATCCGCAAAGCATCACAATAATATATACATGAACCCGATGCTAAAGACTAAACCAGTACTTGGGTTGTGGTCAATGCAGTCTTGAGCTTACGAAAGCTTTCCTTAAACTCATCTGACCACCTGAATGGAGCACCTTTATGAGTCAATCTGGTCATAGGAGTTGTAATGGATGAAAACCCCTACACAAAACAACAATAATATCCAGCTAAGCCAAGAAAACTTTGAATCTCACTAAAATAGGACGGTCTGGTCAACCTCTGAACTACCTCCACCTTCTTCAGAACCACCTTGATCGCCTCACTAGAGACCACATGACCCAAAACTGCCACCGAATCAAGCGAAAACTCACACTTGGAGAATTTATCATAGAGCTTCTTCTCCGTCAAGGTCTAGAGCAACATCCTCAAGTGCTTCTCATGGTCTTCCTGATTGCGGGAATACACCAGAATGTTATCAATGAATACGATGATGAAGGAATCAATATATGGCTAGAATACACTGTTCATCAAGTGCATAAAGGCTGTTGGGGCATTGGTCAACCCAAATGACATAGCCTAAAACTCATAGTGACCATAGCGAGCCCTGAAAGTAGTCTTCAGGATGTACGAATCCCGTATGTTCAGGTGATGATACCGTGGCCTCAAATCAATCTTAGAGAACACTCTAGCACCTTGCAACTGTTCGAACAAATCATCAATATACGGTAATGGGTACTTTCTCTTTATTGTAACCTTGTTCAACTGCCTGTAATCAATACACATCCTCATAGAACTATCTTTTTTCTTTACAAACAAAATTGTATCACCCCAAGGCGATACACTGGGTCTGATGAAACCCTTATCAAGCGACTCTTGAAGTTTTTCTTTTAACTTTTTCAACTCTGCTGGTGCCATAAGATATGGTGAAATAGAAATAGGCCGAGTGCCCGGCACCATGTCAATACCGAAATCAATATCCCCATCGGGTGGCATGCTTAGTAGGTCTGTTGGAAACACATCCGAAAAATCTCTCACTATCGGAACTAACTCAACGGTAAGAGTATCAGCACTAACATTGCTCACGAAGTCTAGATAGGCCTCGCATCCCTTCTCAAGAATCCGATGTGCCTTTATATAAGACACAACCCTGCTAGGAACATAATCCAACATACTCCTCCACTTCAACCGTGGTAACCCTGGCATAACCAATGTCACGATCTTGGCGTGACAATCTAGAATAGCGTGATACGGCGAAAACCAAAATTTTGCCATACAAAGCAATAGAATATCAACTCTAGTATCACAACCCTCAATAATGACCAAACATGACCAGTACACACGGTCTACAATAATAGATTTCCCAACATATGTAAACACATAAACAGGAGCACTAAAAGAATCACGAGGTAAATCCAAATAGGAAGTAAAGTAATATGACACAAATGAGTACGTGGAATCCGGATAAAATAAAATCGATGCATACCTATGACAAATCAAAACCCTATATGTGATGACAACATCTGATGCGATAGCCTCCATCCTACCGGGAAAAGCATACCTCTAAGGTGACCTCTACCTACCCAACCTCCATAGTTGTATTTACTCTCTATATCACTTTGCTTAAATGTATTATTTACACTCGCAATTCTAGTTACATAGTACATCTGAGTGTTAGTTTCTAAATCTTTGCTAATTGCCTAATGAAATTGTTAAGAATAAATGTTTTAAGATGGATGGTTAAATAGAAGTTTCTCCATCTGCTTTCCTAACAACGGCGTTGGGTGCTATCACGGCCTAGGGTGGAAAATTGGGTCGTGACACTTACTAGGCAAGAAACCTGTACAACATGATAAATACAACAGAAAATAATAGAAAGTGGGGAAACAACTAGCAACAAAAGAAACTCAGAAACCTAGAGTTAATGCAAGAAAATGGCAAATAAGAAGATAACACAAGATAGCCACAACAAGTTACAATGAACACCAACCGAAGAAATCACCGAAGTAAAAGGAACGAAACTACGGCCACAAGTCTGATCAAACACAAAATTACAACAGAAATCACAATTCGTCGTACCATGGCTCAATTTCCAATTTTATCAATTCCTAATCCTAATATCCTTATATCTCCATGTGAGCGTTATATGAAAAAGTATAGTTTTGAAAATAGTTTTTCCGAAATGGCCTCACGCATCAATATCACAACACAATCATCTAGCACCACACGTGCCCATATATGACAATGTTAACAAACTCAACAACAACAATACCATTTAAACACATTGGCCACAACTCAATCTTAATGTCTACAAACACCCCAATCAACAATAATAAGCACTTTTGGAAACAACTCAACAAGAAAGGATACTCCAAGTATCCGCAATTTCAACCACAAATGTATCATTAGCTTTCAATAGCTACAACTTCAATAATCTCAACAATGTTCCAAGTTTTCCTTAAATGATAACTTCAATTTCAAATGTATAGCATAACTTCACAATAAGAGTGGTAGCATGAATAACGAAATACTTACAAAATAATAGATCGACGTAAAAGGGTTTTTGCATGAATGAAGACTTCGACAATATACATAAGGAACCAACACAATGATGAAAGTTTTAGCATGAATCAAGACTTCTACAATGTATAGGGAACCAACATTTTGATAGAAGATTTATCATAAATGAAGACTTCTACAATGTACAGGGAAGCAACACTTTGAAAGTAGATTTAGCATAAATGAAGACTTTTACAATGTATAGGGAACCAAAAGTATGATGAAGATTTAGCATATGGTCTACTAACACTAGATACATGGAGAGTAGTCATAAGGAGTAGAGAATAGATCATGAAATAACAACTAGAAAGATAAATGAACACAACAACAAAAAAAGTAACACATAGAAAAAAATTCAATTAAGGATAAGTAGATTTAACATAACAATGAAAGGAATATCATGTGTTAGTAACTACAATTAAGGTCAAACTCAACAATGAACAATAATACATGAAGCATAAAAATGTGAGAAATGGGGAAAGATCCTGACTTCCAGCACTTTTGTTCAAGCGCGGATCTCGCATTTGTGACACAACATTCGCAACTGCGAAGGATGGCTCGCAATTGCGGTGCCTGGCAAGTCTACGAGGAGGTTGCATTTACGATTAAGGCTTCGCTTTTGCGAAGCCCGCCTCCCTCGCAAATGCGACTTGGCAATCGCAAATGTGTAGCCTAGCAAATCATGCACCCAGTTCGCAACTGCGAACAAATGCGATACCTGCAACCCTCTAATTATTTTGCAATTGCGAATGTTGGTGTTGCAAATACGACATATGGGACACAAGCACACCAGTAACCAGCAATTGACCTCAAACAACAAGTCTGAAAATCATCCGAGTCCTCAGGGCTCTATACCAAACATCCACACAAGTATAAAAATACCATATAAACTCGCTCGCACAATCAGAATGCCAAAATTACATCTAGAACCAAGAATCAAACGCCAAAACACATGAATTTCACTTGAACACTCAAAGACTTCTATAATCACAATCAATTGTGTGAATCCTACCGAATCAACTCTAATTCGCACCAAAATATTCAGACAAACAATACAGACCTATTCCATGTCCAAACACTATATTTCGAGCTCGTTAGCTAAAACGTCAACCTACGATTAAACATAGCAAATTTATTAATCTCAAATTTCTAACTTTCGGCAAAACAACGTAGGGACTTTCGAGTTCCATTCCGAGTATACGTTCATGTCCAAAATCATAATATGAACCTATTGGAGAGTCCTCATAACACCGTTCTGGGGTCGGTTTCATACAAGTCAACTATTATTTAATATTTCTAACGTAGGCTTCCAAGCCAAGAACCAAAGAATCAAAACCAACCTGAAACATTCTCCGATCGAAACAAACCATCCTCGCAAGTCAAAAAAACTCAAATGAACATGTAGAAAGCATCAAAAAGGGAAACATGGCTCTAATATACAAAACGACAAGTCAAGCGGTTATATTCTCCCACTCTTAAACAAACGTTCATCATTGAAAGAGTAATGAAACATACCTAAAGTGAAAAAAAGATGAGGATAACGACTCCGCATGTCATGCTTGATATCCCAGGTCGCCTCCTCAACCCCTCGACCTCCCCATTAAACTTTCATTGAAGCAATGTTCTTTGACCTTAACTTCCAAACGTGTCTATCTAAGATAGCCACCGGATCCTCATCGTAAGTCAAATCCTTGTCCAATTGGAGTGAGCTAAAATCTAATACATGCGATGGATCACCAATATACTTCCGCAGCATGGAAACATGAAACACCTGGTGAAAGTTCGATAAGCTGGATGGCAATGTAAATCTGTAGGCCACCTCACCCACTCTCTCAAGGATATCAAAAGTGTCAATATACCTATGTTCAACTTGACCTTTTTCCCAAACCTCATCACACCCTTCGTGGGTGAAACCCTAAGCAAGACTCTCTCATCCACCCTAAAATAACATCGCAAACCTTCCAATTAGCATAACTCTTATGTATGGACTATGTTGTACGAAGCTGATC
>AWOL01S0019955.1:0-30724 GCA_000715115.1 Nicotiana otophora
CTCCCCAGACCCCATTAATGGGATTCTACTGGGTTGTTGTTGTTGTTGTTGTTGTTGTTATCTGAAAATATGCTACGGATATTAAAAAAGATAGTTCGGTGCACGAAGTATCTCATGTTCACATAGAGTTCGGGGAAGGGACGCACCCTAACAGGTGTGATGTAGGTAGGCTACATTGATGTTGATTCCACGACTCAAATCCGGGACATATAGGTCACACGAAGACAGTTTTATCATTGCTCTAAGACTTCCCTTCTATGCTAGGGTAAATTTCACAATTGGTCATATAATTATGACTTTGTTTCACCAAAATCATATAACTTTATTTTCTCACACAAAAATTATAAAATTTTAACTAATTAACACAAAAATCATAGTGACAGGGAAACATTATTTTCCAGTAGTATTTTCTTATTCCATGTTTTTTCGTTTTTATTTTTAGTCTAATAAATAATAACCTAAATAAAATAGAAAACATATATAATCTTAGTCGCTCCCCAAAAAGAATAGCCGGTAATATATATATATATAATACATAATTTATATAATGTTTTATTAGCGAATGCAATTAGTTTCGGCCGATCGATCAACTTTGTATTTTTCCATTCAAATAGGAATGACCCAACCCAACCTGACCCAATAGCCATATACATAAATTAAAACAATACTAAAAGTGAATCCTTCCCCCACAAAAAAATTATAGTTCGGAATGTATGAGATTCTGACAAATAAATAAATAAATAAAATATATAATTAGAGAGCACTGAAACAAACATACTATCAATTTGAATGAAAATCTTGAAAAATAAATAAATATAGAAGTCTCATGTTTTGAAGGATTCACTTTTAGTATTGTTTTAATTTATATATATGGGTATTGGGTCGGGCGGGTCGGGTCGGGTAGGGTCATTTCTATTTTAAATGTGATTATTATTTATTAGACTAAAAATAAAAAAATAAAAAATCGTGGAATAAGAAAATACTACTGAAAAATTATTTTTTTCGATCATTATGATTTTTGTGTGAAAAATAAAGTTATATGACTTTGATGAAAGAAAAGTCATACTTATATGACTATTTATGAAATTTACCCTTCTACGTTATCCACAACAACAACAACAACAAACTCATTATAATTCCACATAGTGAAGTTATCGATAATAGTATAATTATAAATTATATCATCATGGATAAAATCTTAAGTTCAAAGTCAAATTATTTCTAAATATCAAAAAATATTTTTGGACATACTAAAAAGAAACTGTATCACGTAAAGTAAGTGTCATTTATCAAGTCTATATTTGACCCGTCAACTGAAAAAAGAAAAGCAAAAAGAAAGTCAGTTGTTTGGAAATCCACCATTATACAATCTAATGTTTGAAATTATATTCCCTCTTTTATACTCCTTCATCCCAATATATGTGAAGTTTGATCGGGTATGGAATTTACGAAAAACAATATTTTGACACATAATCCTTTTAAATAAGTCATGGTGAAAATTAACACTTATTTTTTCATTTTTCTCTCGCGTGAACTTTTTAACCACCTTTTGATTGGAAGATATTTGGATGTTAGTTATTTAATCTAAAGGGATGTTCATAACAGTACTTATTAATGGCTATTTGATGGGTAGATCGTTACATTTTATGAACTACGGAAAGGGTTTTTTTTTTTTTTCCACTCGGTGTCCAGTATCCATATTGGGGTCCGACTAAATTCGGATTCGCGCCGAAAAATTTCACATTGGGGGGTAAAGCATTCCCTAAGAAAGGCGACTCCATACCCAGAGACTCGAAAGCGAGAAGGATGAAACTGAAGATTAACACTCAAGTTAGACCAAATGTTCTAACGTAAAAGTGGAGTAACAAGTCGATCAATCCTAAGTTGCTCAAAATATCATAGCTCAAAGGTTCATATTTCTTATTCTTCTTAGTTTGGAAATATAAATTTGGCATGTCATATATCTTACCTTGCATTTTTACTTGACAAGCAAATGGGTTAAATCTCATGAAGAAGATACGAAAATAATTTTAAGAGATAAGAAACGAAAAATTCCAAGTAAATCAGGCTACTTGTTAGTTGTCATGTAGGATTCGAATAGACTATAATTTTAAATTTTCTGATTTGTAGGTGGTAGGTTTGATTGGGCGAAGTTGGGTAGTACACTGTTTTGTTTTGCTCTAATCTTCTGTTCAGTGACACTTAAAGATATAAGAAGTCAATGATTAGCCGCGAGAATAGTAACCCATAAGTCAAGCAGTAAAGATTACCTCTCTCTTGTGCTGCATAGCAGCTAGCTCCAGTAGTCCAGTTAGTGAAAATGATGACGCGTTTTTTTTTTAAAGTCACTATTCCACATTTCCTTCCTGCTTTCTCATCAGCTTCTTTACAAACAGAACACTTATCTCCCTCTTGTATAAATAGCCCTCCTCTCTTCCCCTTCATTTCATCCAAACTACATACAACACACAAAACTTCCATCAAAGCATTAGCTTCTCTCTATAGCCTACAAAAATATTTAATAAAACAATGTCGTCTTCTCTTATTTCCAATTCGACCCATTTTATTTTGAAACTGTTTCTTGTGATTTCTTTCTGTAATGTGTGCTTTGCTTCAAGAAAGCTTACTGCTTTAGTCCAAGAACCACAAAATCAGCTCTTGCAATACCACAAAGGTGCACTTCTTTCCGGCAAAATCTCAGTTAATCTGATTTGGTATGGCAAATTCAAACCATCCCAAAGAGCAATAGTCTCTGATTTCATCACTTCCCTTTCTTCTTCAACTCCATCTAAAACCGATCCATCAGTAGCCAAATGGTGGAAGACCACAGAAAAATACTATCATCTCGCCAATTCCAAAAAATCCCTTTCACTCTATTTGGGCAAACAAGTGCTAGTCGAAAATTATTCCTTAGGAAAATCACTGACCCAGAAACAAATTGTACAATTGGCATCAAAGGGTGAACAAAAAAATGCCATTAACATTGTTTTGACCGCCTCTGATGTTGCAGTCGATGGGTTCTGTGTCAACCGCTGTGGAACTCATGGGTCTTCTAAAGGTGCTATTATTAGGGGCAAGACTTACAAATTTGCTTATATTTGGGTTGGTAACTCAGAGACTCAATGCGCTGGCTACTGCGCTTGGCCATTCCACCAGCCCATTTACGGACCACAGAGCCCACCCCTGGTTGCACCAAACAACGATGTGGGTGTTGATGGTATGGTGATTAACTTGGCTAGCTTATTGGCTGGGACCGCAACGAACCCATTTGGAAATGGTTATTACCAGGGAGAAGCTGATGCACCATTGGAAGCTGCATCTGCTTGCCCTGGTGTCTATGCTAAAGGTGCTTACCCTGGCTATGCTGGAAATTTGTTGGTGGACAAAACTACAGGTGCAAGCTACAATGCACACGGTACAAATGGAAGGAAATACTTGCTTCCTGCTTTATACGATCCTACTACATCTACATGTTCAACTTTGGTCTAGAAAATCGATCGTTGTAGACTAGAGGGTTACTATTGTACACGAAGCTAATCTAGTGTAGTGAATACTGTAATTTTTGATTCATTCATTTGTTTGAGCCTTAAAATTAAAAGAGCAAATTGCTTCGGTTTGCTTTCACAAACATCTTTGTCCAATTCTTTTTATTCTCACTGCTTTCAGCAATTTTACTGTTTCATTGGGTAATTTACTTGAAAAGGTGTAAACCTTAGAACTATTATTTCGGGGTTAGTACGTGGTATTTAGAAATTTCAATTTGATATTTTTGGTATTCGATTTCTTAAAATGTTATATCAATATCATACATAATTAAATTCTATATGATTCAGCTTTTCTCCTTTCGGTTTCTGTTTATTCGGTCTGGTAAATTCTATTTGTTCCGCTCGAATATTAACTAGTGCATGAAGCCATAGATTGTAATATTCTTAAGTAAGGTACTCAAAAATGCGAAAATAATATAGTGAAAAAATAATGAAAATCAAAAATGCTAAACCTAAATGAGAGAAAGGTTAAAACATAAGTAGGCAACTGAAAAAAGGAGGAAAGACAGATATAGTGGGAAAAAAAGGTAGTAAAGGTTAAAAGAAAAGTATAAAAATAGCTAAAAGAAAAATTTAGAACTTTAATATTTATGTTATTATAAATAATATGCGAATTGTGTAACATAGTATATATTTCGGTACGATATCGATATTTCGGTATTCTATTGTTAAATATCGAATACTATACCTATATAAGTAGTCTACCTTGATGCAAACATTAGTGGGTTATTCACAGTTCAACCCGTAATTTATAGGTCATACATAGAAAGCTTTACCATTACTTCAAGACTCCCATTCTATACTACAGTTAATAATATAATTATAAATTATCTCCTTATGGGTAAAATATGACGTTCAAAGTCAAATTATTTTAAAAAGTGATAATTAAAAGTAAATGGAGGGAGTATTATTCTTTTCTAAATATACTAAACAAAAATTGTATCGCATAAATTGGAACGAAGTAAGTTTCAGTTATCTAGTCGTGTACTTGGCCCGTCAACTAACAAAAGAAAAGAAATAAAGTGTAACGACCCGACCGGTCATTTTGTGTATTTGTGCCAAATTTTTCCTTTCAATGCTTCACACATGTGTAATTTTGATTTTATAACTTATGAGGTTGATCAGTTTCGCTCCGGGAAGGTTTTGGGTTGATTTAGACCTTTTGATTCTTGGCTTAGGAGTCTAAGTTGTTTATGTTGACCAATGGCTGGCTTTTGTAAACACGATCCCGGAATGGTATTTTGATGACTCCGGTAGCTTCGTATCGTGATTTTGAACTTGGGCGTGTGCCTAGAATCGAATTCGGAGGTCCGTAGGTTGATTTGTGTTGATTTGCCGAAAATTAGCAATTTGAGATTTAGGAGTTTAACCGTAGGCTGACTTTTTAGCTATCGGGTTCAGAATTAGATTTTAGGAATTAGAATAGGTATGTTATATTATTTAGAACTTGTCTGTAAAATTTGATATCGTTAAAAGTTGATTTGATAGTATTCGGACGCTTGTTTGCAATTCTAGAAGTTCTTGAACTTTACTTTGAAATTCATGCATTTTGGTGTCTGATTCATAGTTCTAGCTGTTTTTCTTGTATTTTAATCACGCGAGTGAATTCGTATGATTTTTTAGACTTGTGTGGATATTTGATATTTGGAGCCCCGAGGGCTCAGATGAGTTTAGAACGTGTTTCGAACTATTTTGGACTGAAAACAGAAAATATGGTGTGTTGGTGCTTTGATGTCGCAATTGCGAGCACCAGCCTCGCATTTGCAAATATAGCAGGGGGTCTCAGGTGTCGCAATTACGATGCCTTGTTCGTATTTACGAAGGTTAGGCCTAAGCTGGGTAGTTCGTAATTGCGATGAAATTGTCACATTTGTGATGGAATAGGGTTCGCATCGTTGCATTTGCGAATTCCCTGTAGATTGGGCAGTTGCCGTATTTGCGAGGAATTCTTTGCAATTGCGACATCTGTAACTGAACAAAAAATTAGAAAGTTAGGATTTAATCTCATTTCTCATATTTTAGAACCTTAAGCTCGGTAAGAGGCGATTTGGAGAGGAGATTTTTATCCTATGTTGCGCAGACTCTCCAAAATGATGTCGCACCAGTGTCGGATCCTCCAAAAATACACTATTTTTGGAGGATACGACACGCACCTGGTATAATGTTCGGAGAGGCCGAGTAACATAGTTTTTATCTACAAATATTGGATAAGTAATTCAAATCAATTTTCAACTATATTTCATTAATATATCATAGATTTAACATCAAATTCATGTGGAACAAAGTAAAAATTTGAGGAATTTTTTCTAAGTTTTGAAAAATGAAAATTTGAGTTTTGGGAGTCGATTTGGACTCGCATTTAAAAACTAATCACATATATGGACTCGTGGGGTTATGGATAGTCAGAATCTACCCTTTGATCGGGTTTTGACCGGGCGGGACCATGGTTGACTTTTGTTGACTTTTTAAAAATTTTGTAAAGATCAAAGCTTTATCTATAGTAATTGCTTTCTTTTGTATATGTTAATGATGTTGAGTCACTTTTGGTTAGACTTGAGCCGTGTGGAGGAGAATTTTAGGGGAAAAACTATTTCCAAGGGTTGAGTTGACCTAGTTTAGGTAAGTATCTTGCCTAACAATATGTGGGGGAACTACCGCTTAGGAATTGATTTATTTGTGCTAATTATGTTATGTGAAAGCCGTGTACACAAGGTGACGAGTGAGTTTACAGGCTATATTTGGTATTTGATCGATTTAGGCTATTTAGACTCTTTTCATGTCTTTAATTGACTTGTCATAACATGTTATATCTTTCATTGTTATTCCACCCTTACATGTGTTAATTTACTCTTATATGCTTTATTTGACATTGATAACACTTGTTTTACCTCTTAGTAGCTAATTTACTTTGATATTCATTAGTTGAACTTATCGCCTTCCTTATTGTCTCGTTACTTCTTTATTGTTGAATTACTTACTTGAAGTTGTTATTTCATGGAATTCTTGTTGAGTTATTGGTATTGAAGTTATAAAAACCGTTATCACATTGAGGCAAAATTGTTAATTGTTGAGATGTCGTTCTTGTTGTGATATTTACTTTTATTTTGTTGCTAGTCTTTGTATACATGCGTTGCACGTGTATCTCGCGTCAATTAATAAAAAATGTATAGAAATAACACAACTCAAATAAATTATCATCTAAAGTAGGCTATTATAGTTCATATATAATACCATGAAAGGAATTACAATAATGTTACACTGTTAAATTAAAAAAAATATTAGATAATAAAATATTAGTAATTGGTTTCAAAGTCCGATATAAAAATTTAGCAAATATTATAGGTGATTTCAAGAAAGGGATAACTTCTATAGTATTACCCATTATCTCATATATAGAATTTTCACTTTGATCTATGATAAATGTTTGCTTGTATATATGTCCGGGAATCATGGTTATTATTTTTACAACTTCTACAAGGACTAAACTTGTAAATAATAATATTACTCTTTTTTGTTATTAATATTTTTACAACTTCAAGAAGATCTAAACGTGGAAAAATAATATTACTCATTTAAAACTCCAAATATTAGTATTTCTTACAAGGTCCTAAATATTAGGGATGCAACCAATTCTAAAATCTTACATATTAGGATTATAATTGAATTATAATTTTGTCCAATATGAACTCGATATTTGAAGGGTAAAAAAGACGAACGATATGTTCCAAGCTAATGAATATATTTTTTTTTGGTCAGAAGCTAATGAATGTAATTAGTTTACGCAGTAATATAGCCTATTTGTAACAACACTCCCATCCTAAAGAACTATATATATGGATTATACATTTATCAAATAAACAACTATCTATACAAAAATATAAGAAGGAGAATTGCACCTACCTATATACAAAACTCATATGCTCCTTTTATTTTGAACCAACCTTATTATGTTGTTGAGGCTTCCAAATTATAAATCTTTGATTTTTTCCTGCAAGAACTTTCTTGGGTGAATTATGCTTTGTTGATTTGTTAGGGTTTTTGGAAGGCAGTTTTTAGTTTCGTGGGATTTAAATGATCTTATATATTAGATTTCTTACATAATATGGAAATAAGATTTAATAATTAAAATTTCGTTGATTTAAAATTCCTAAATATTAGGGAAATAATTAAATATCTATTTTGTCCAATATAAAATTTATTTTAGAGAGTAAAAAAAGCGAACGACATTTGGCTAAGGATATTCGTGCTTTTAATATAATATAGATTGTTGAGATTTTTGTACACATTGTGATTGAGCCATAGGCTATTTTTTGTGAAAATATTATTATTGGTGATTCTTTTGGCAAATTGTGGTATATGGACACTCGTGGTGCGAGTGTTGATTATGCTATGATATTGATATGCATGTGATGGTATAAGGCTAGGGGTTGATACGCATACGGTGAGACGAGGTGGGCTTGATATGTGTGTTGCTAGTAGGGAAACTACTTAATGCCACGCAGTGTGATAAGGTGGGCTAAAACGCGGGTAGCTATTTCGGAAAAAATAATTTTCAAAACTAAATGTAGGGCTCCCGCGTTGATACAAGGAAAGATTGTGATTGAAATTGTAAAATGTGAATACGAAGCGGTATCTCGGTTGTGATTCTTATTGAGCACTTCATATTGAAAATGAGTTATTGGTTGGACCGTTTTTGTTGCTCTTATTCTTCCTTGTCTTACCAGTTTTGTCTGTATTTTGATTATTTGAGGTTCTCGTTAATTGTTTCCTTCTTGTTGTTTCTCTTCTTACAATTTTATCATTTGTTTACGTTATTAAATTGCTTTTTATCATTCATTTATCCACTTTTGATTTCTCATTATTATAATTTTTGTTTTGTTTATAATGTCCTAGTAGGTGTCTTGACTTGGCCTCATCACTATTCTATCGAGATTAAGCTTGATACGTATTGGGTGCCATTATGGTGTACTTATACTACTATTCTGTATATTTTTGTGCGGATCGAGGTACGTCTGCCCGTTCTGGACATTAGTGATTGACTTGTTAGTTGCCTTCCGGAGAATTCAAGGTATACCTGCTCGGCGTCCGTAGGCCTCGGAGAAACCTTTCAGTATCTCTTCACTTTGTTGTTTTCTTTATTAGACAGTGTTGTAGTAGACGTTTTAAAATATTCAACAGAGCTTATGACTCAGTTCCACTGGTTTTGAAAGTTAAGTTGTTGAGGTTATATTTTGTAAGTTAATATGAATTTATTTGTTTTACATTAGTATCGTAGTCTGGTTATTTATGTTATGGTATTATTGAATGTTAGGCTTACCTAGTCTTAGACTACGATAAGCCTAATATCTCAGGTGGGAAATTGGGGTTGTGACAAGTTGATATCAGAGCTCTAGGTTCATAGGTGTTATGAGTCATAAGCAGGTTTAGTAGAGTCTTGCAAATCGGTACGGAGACGTCTGTACTTATCTTCGAGAGGCTACAGAACTGCTAGGAAAACTCTACTTCGTTGATTCCTTATCGTGCGAATTTGTTGACTTCAAAATCTGAATCTTTGACATTCTATTCTCTCACAGATGATGAGGACATACACTGTTGGATCCGACGATCAAACACCCGCGCCTCCTACTAGAGTTGCAAGAGACCGAGATAGGGGCATAGGTCGAGGAGGGGCACGTGCTGCAGCGAGAGCACCTGCCCGAACATCGATTGAGGAGCCACCAGTAGCTCCGGTTGGTGGACAGGCACCCGAGGCACCTGTTGTCACCCCTGCACTTCAGGAGACCCTAGCATACTATTTTAGCATGTTTGGTACTCTACCTTAGGCGGGGTTGATTCCACTTGCACCAGCCACATATCAGGCTGGGGGAGGATCTCAGACTCTCGCGGACCATATTTCAGAGTAGCAGGTCCATGTTGATCAGGTCTCGGAGGTTATGCCAGCGCAACCTATTATTCCAGTTCAGCCCAAGGTTAAGGCAGTGGTATTTTAGTAGGAGCATCTTAGACTTGAGATATTCAAGCAGTATCATTCTCCTCTTACAGTTGCCTAGTTTCAAAGGATGCGCATGATTGTTTAGAGAAGTGCAACTGTATTCTCCACACCATGGGTATTGTGGAGGCGAGCGGAGTTCCTTTTACTATATTTTAACTGTCAGGAGCAGAGTATCAGTAGTGGCGGGTTTATGAGATAGGTAACCCAGCCGATGCAGATTCACTCACATGGACTCAATTTTTAGAGATTTTCTTGAGAGAATTTGTTCCCCAGACCCTTCGGGATGCATGGCACGTGGAGTTTGAGAAGCTGTGCTAGGGTACTATGACAGTGTCAGAGTATGCCATCAGATTCAATGAGTTGTCCAGACATGCACTTACCTTGGTTTCTACAATCAGAGAGCGAGTTCGCCTATTTGTCGAGGGGCTCTACTATGGTATTAGATTTAGTATGGCTCAAGAGTTGGAGATAGATAATCTGTACCAGCAGGTGGTAGAGACTGCGCGGAGATTGGAGGGTATGCGGGGCCGTAAGAGAGAGGACATAGAGACCAAGAGGCCTCTAGATTCTGGAGGATATAGTGGTTTCGCGCCCCAGTTGCAGCTCGTCATGGTAGAGGCTGTGTGAGCCGCCCAGTTCATTTAGCACTTCTAGCTTCTGGTGGTACTCTGGCTATTCTGAGGTCTCAGGTTGCATATTTTGCTTAACCACTATCTAGTGCACCTCCTTCATGGGGTGCGTTCAGCGGTCATTATAACCGATCAGTCAGGGTCAGTTGCAGCAGCCACATCCACCGAGAGCTTATTTTGAGTGTGGTGAAACCAGACATATGGTGAGGGATTTCCCCAGACTTAGGAGGGGTGCGCCTCCACAAACTACTCAAGCTCCCTAGATTCCGCCCGGTCCACATACTTCATAGGCCATAGTTGCTGCTCCAGTTGCCACTCCACCTGCACAACCATCTAGGGGTGGAGGTGAAGAAGGTGGAGGTCGCCCTAGATAGGGAGGCCAAGCCAGATTCTATGCTTTTTCGGGCAGGACAGAGGCAGTCGCATCAGACGCAATTATCATAGGTATGGTTCCAATCAGTCTTATTTGATCCGGCATCCACTTATTCATATGTGTCATATTACTTTGCTTTGTATTTGGATATATCTCGTGATTCTTTGAGTTCTCATGTTTATGTATCCACGCCCGAGGGAGATTTTATTATTGCAGACCGTGTGTATCAGTTATGTTTAGTTGTTATTGGTAGTTTTGAAACCAAAGTTGATCTATTGCTACTCATTATGGTATACTTTGATGTGATCTTGGGCATGGACTGGTTGTTACCCCCATCATGTTATTCTGGATTGTCACGTCAAGACTGTGACACTAGCTATGCCAGGTTTGCTGCTGTTAGAGTGGAGGGGTACATTGGATTATGTTCCTAGCAGGGTTTTGTCCTTTATAAAGACTCAGTAGATGGTTGAGAAGGGGTATGATGCATATCTAGCCTTCGTGAGAGATGGCACTACTGATACTCCCACCGTTGATTCAATTTCGATAGTGAGAGACTTCCCATATGTATTTCTAGTAGATCTTTCGGGCATGCCACCCGATAGAGATATCGACTTTGGTATTGACTTGTTACCGGGTACTCAATCCATTTCTATTTCACCTTACCGTATGGCACCATCAAATTTGAAGGAGTTGAAGGAGCAGTTGCAAGAATTACTTGATAAATGTTTCATTCGACCTAGTGTTTTGCCAAGGGGTGCTCTGGTTATGTTTGTGAAGAAGAAGGATGGTTCTATGCGCTTGTGTATTGATTATCGGTAGTTGAATAACGTTACAGTGAAGAACAAGTACCCATTGTCGTGCATTGATGACTTATTTGAATAGCTTCAGGGGGCTAGAGTGTTCTCGAAGATTGATTTGAGGTCAGAGTATCATCAGTTGAAGATTTGGGATTCGGATATTTCGGCGACTGCCTTCAGGACTCGGTATGGTCACTATGAGTTTCTAGTGATGTCATCTGGGCTGATCAAAGTCCCAAAAATGTTTATGCACTTTATGAACAGTATATTTCATCCATATCTTGATTCATTTATCATTGTGTTTATTGCCGACATCTTGGTGTTCTCCCGCGGGCAGAAGGATCATGAGCAGCATTTGAGAATCGTACTCCAGACCTTGAGAGAGAAGATGTTGTATGGCTTGACTCGATGGCATTTTTAGGTGTCCCATGTAAGGTCTATGACAGGTTTACCGTGTGAACTCAAAGGTAGATCCGAAGAATATTTGGAGGCATTATCTCTACAGTGTCCCATGTAAGGTCTATACCGACCATCGGAGTCTCCAGCATCTGTTCAATTAGAAAGATCTTAACTTGCAGCAGCAGAGATGGTTAGAGTTGCTTAAAGACTATGATATCACTATTTTGTATCATCCTGGGATGGCCAACGTGGTGGTCGATGCCTTGAACCGAAATGCGGAGAGTATGGGTAGTTTGGCATATCTACCGACTGTAGAGAGACACAAGCAAGCAATTGACGTGATTTGATCCTTCAAGAGACCCACAATTCGCGGTACTCCATTCATTCGGGTGCCGCTAAGATGTATCAAGATTTGAGGCAGCACGATTGGTGAAGGAGAATGAATAAATATATAGTAGTGTATGTGGCTCGATGCCAAAATTATCAGCAGGTGAAGTATGAGCATCAGAAGTCAGGCGATTTGCTTCAGATACTTGAGATTCTCGAGTGAAAATGGGAACATGTTACCATGAACTTCGTTGTTGGTCTCCCACGGACTTTGAAGAAATTTGACGATGTATGGGTGATTGTAGATAGGTTGACCAAGTCGGCTCATTTCATTCCGGTGGTAACTACATATTCTTCAGAGCAGCTAGCTCAGATCTTCATCCAGGAAATTGTTCGTCTCCATCGTGTGCTGGTATCCATTATATCCGATCGAGGTATGTAGTTCACGTTACGTTTTTGGAGAGCTGTGCAATGTGAGTTAGGCACGCGGGTTGAGTTGAGTACAACCTTTCACCACCAAACAGACGGGTAGTCCGAGCGCACCATTTAGATATTAGAGGATATACTTCGTGGTGTTATGTATTTTGGGGATTCTTGGAATCAGTTATTGCCGCTTACAGAGTTTGTCTACAACAACACGCTATTAATTGAGTATACAGATGGCTTCTTATGAGCCCCTATATGGAGATGGTGTCGTTCTCCAGTTGGTTGGTTTGAGCTGGGAGAGGCTAGGTTGTTGGGCACATATTTGGTTCGAGATGCCTTGGAGAAAGTCAAGTTTATTCAGGATCAACTTTTTATAGCGCAGTCTAGATAGAAGAGTTATGCCGATCGGAGAGTTTGTGATGTTGCATTCATGGTTGGAGAGAGGGTTTTGCTCCAAGTTTCACCCATGAAGTGTGTGATGAGATTCGGGAGGAAGGGAAAGTTAAGCCTTAGTTATATTGGTCCTTTAGAGATCTATGAGAGAGCGGGGAAGGTGGCTTACAAGCTTGCATTGCCACCTAGCTTATCTGCAGTTCATCCGGTGTTCCGTGTTTCTATTCTCCAGAATTATTATGGTTATATATCTCATACTGTAGACTTCAGCTCAGTCTAATTGGACAAGGATTTAACTTATATTGAGGAGCCGGTGGCTATCTTGAACAGTCAGGTCCAGAAGTTGAGATCAAAGAACCTTGCTTCAATGCAAGCTCAATAAAGGGGTCATCCGATCGAGGAGGCAACCTAGGAGACCGAGCATTACATGCAGAGTCATTATCCTCACCTTTTCATCACTTCAAGTATGTTTTTATGCTCGTTCGAGGACGAATATTTATTTTTAGAGGAGGAGAATATAACGACCCAACCGGTCATTTTGTGTATTTGCGCCCCTTTTCCCTTTCGATGCTTTACACATCTTTAATTTTGATTTTATTACTTACGTGGTTGATTGGTATCGTTCCGAGAAGGTTTTGTGTTAATTTAGACCCTTTGATTCTTGACTTAGAAGTCTAAGTTATTTATGTTCATCAATGGTTAAGCTTTATAAAAACAATCCTGGAATGGTGTTTTAATGACTTCGATAGCTTAGTATCGTGATTTTGGACTTGGGCGTGTGCCCAGAATCGATTTCAGAGGTCCATAGGTTGATTTGTGTTGTTTTACCCAAAATTGGTAATGTGAGATTTAGAAGTTTGACCGTAGGTTGACTTTTGGCTATCGAGTTTGGAATTGGATTTTGGGACTTGAAATAGGTCTGTTATTCTATTTAGAACTTGTATGCAATAATTGGTATCGTTTGAAATTGATTTGTTAGTATTCAGACGTTTGGTTGCAATTCTAGAAGTTCTTGAACTTTACTTTGGAATTCATATGGTTTGGTGTCTGATTTGTAGTTCTAGATGTTCTTCTTGTATTTTGATCGCGCGAGCGAGTTCGCATGATATTTTTAGACTTGTGTGGATGTTTGGTTTGGGGCACCGAGCGCTCGAATGAGTTTCAGATGTGTTTCAGATTGTTTTAGACTGAAAATAGAAAATCTGGTGGGGTGATGCTCTGATGTCGCAATTGCGAGCACCACCCTCACATTTGTGAACATAGCAGGGGGTCTCAGGTGTCGCAATTATGACACCTTGTTCGTACTTGCAAAGGTTAGGTCTAATCTGAGTAGTTCACAATTGCGACGAAATTGTCGCATTTGCGAAGGGCCAGAGTTCGCATTTGTGAACCTGTTTGTCGCATTTGCGAAGTCCCTGTAGCTTGGGCAGTTGCCGCATTTGCGAGGCATTCTTTGCAATTACAGGGTTCGTAATTTTCACAATTGCGACATCTGCAACTGAACAAAAAGTTAGAAAGTCAAATTTAGTCTCATTTCTCATATTTTAGAACCCTAGGCTCGGTGAGAGGTGGTTTGGAGAGAGGATTTTCATCTACAAATGTTGGGTAAATGATTCTAATCAATTTCCAACTATATTTCATTAATATATCCTAGAATTAACATCAAATTCATGCAAATCAAAGTTAAAATTTGTGAAATTTTGTCTAAGTTTTGAAAAATTAGAATTTGAGTTTTGAGAGTCTATTTGGACTCGGATTTGCAAAACTAATCACATATATTGACTCGTGAGGTTATGGGTAATCAGAATCTATCCTTGGACCCGAGCTTTTACCGGACGAGCCCGGGGTTAACTTTTGTTGACTTTTTAAAAATTTTGTAAAAACAATCAAAGCTTTATCTATCGTAATTGCTTACCCTTGTATTGATTGATGATGTTGAGTCACTTTTGGTTAGATTTGAGCCGTGTGGAGGCGAATATTCGGGGAAAAGCTATTTTCGAGGGTTGAGTTGGCCTAGTTGAGGTAAGTATCTTGCCTAACTTTGTGTGGTAGAATTACCCCATATGAATTGGTTTGTTTGTGCTAATTGTATTATGTAAAAGCCATGTACGTAAGGTGGTCAGTAGGTACACGGGCTATATTTGGTATTTGACTGGCTTAGGCTATTTAGACTTTTTTCATGCCTTTAATTGAATTGTCATAACATGTTATATCTTTCATTGTTAATCCACCATTACATGTGTTAATTGACCCTTAAATACTTTATTTGACATCGTTAACACTTGTTTCACCTCTTACTTGCTAATTTGATCTTATATGCTTTAGTTGAAGTTATTGTCTTCTTTATTGTCTCGTTACTTCTTTAATTATTGAATTACATATTTGAAGTTTTTATTTCATGGAATATGTTCTTTTTGAGTTATTGGTGTTGAAGTTGTAAAAGTCGTTATCACATTGAGGCAAAGATATTAATTGTTGAGATAATGTTCTTGTTGAGATATTTACTTTTATTTTGTTATTGTTGAGATTTTTACACATTGTGGTTGAGCCATGAGCTATTTGTTGTAAAAATATTGGTATTATTGATTCTTTTGGCAAGTTATGGCATATGGGCACTTGTGGTGCGAGTGGTGATTATGTTATGATACTGATATGCATGCGGTTATATAAGGCTAGGGGTTGATACGCATGCGGGGAGATAAGGTGGACTCGATTCACGTATTGCTAGTAGGAGAACAACTTGAAGCCATGCAGTGTGATAAGGTGGGCTAAAATGCGGGTAGTTATTTTGAAAAAATGATTTTCAAAACTAAATGTAAGCCTCACACGGTGATATAAGGAAAGATTGTGATTGAAATTGTGAAATGTGAATACGAGGCGGTACCTCAGTTGTGATTCTTGTTGTGCACTTCATATTGAAAAGAATTATTGGTTGGACCGTTCTTGTTGCTCTAATTCTTCTTTGTCTTACCAGTTATGTCTGTATTTGATCATTTGAGGTTCTCGTTAGTTGTTTCTTTCTTGTTGTTTCTCTGCTTACAATTCTATCATTTGTTTACGTTATTAAACTGTTTGTTATTATTCATTTTTTCGCTTTCTATTACTTCTCGTTATTATATTTGTGTTCTGTTTATCATGTCCTAGTTGGTGTCTTGACCTGGCCTTGTCACTACTCTACTGAGGTTAGGCTTGATACTTACTAGGTACCGTTGTGGTATACTCATAGTACTCTTCTGCACATTTTTGTGCAGATCTATATACGTCTGCTCGTGCTGGACATTAGTGATTGACTTGCCAGCTGCCTTTCAGAGACTTCAAGGTATACCTGGTCGGCGTCCGCAGGCCTCAGAGTCACCTTCCATTATCTCCTCATTTTGTTGTTTTCTTTATCAGACAATGTTGTAGTAAATACTTTAAAATATTCAGCAGAGCTTATGACAAAGTTTCACCGATTTTAGAAATTATGTTGTTGAGATTATATTTTGGAAGTTAATATGAGTTTATCTATTTTACTTTAGTATGTTAGTCTGGTTATTTCTGTTATATTATTATTAAATGTTAGGTTTACCTAGTCTTACAGACTAGGTGCTATCAGGATATTTTAAGATGAAAAATTAGGGCTGTGACATAAAGAAAGTCAGTTGTTTGGAAATCCACCAATAATCTAATGTTTGAAAAATAAAACATTATTGGCTAATGAAAATGAATAGCTCAACAATAATGATATCTCAACAATTAACAATTTCGCCTCAATGTGATAACGGTTGTTACAACTTCAACACCAATAACTCAAAAAGAAAATATTCCAAGAAATAACAACTTCAAGCAAGTAACTCAATAATTAAAGAAGTAACGAGACAATAACTTCAACTAAAGCATATAAGAGCAAATTAGCAAGTAAGAGGTGAAACAAGTATTAACAATGTCAAATAAAGCATTTAAGGGTCAAGTAACACATGTAAGGGTGGATTAACACATGTCTCCCAATATATGTGAAATTGTTTGATCGGGTATGGAATTTAAGAAAAGAATTTATTTTGACACAAAATCTTTTAAATAAGTCATGGTGAAAATTACACTTAATTTTCTTTTTTTCTCGCTCGTGAACTTTTTAATGACCATTTGATCGGTGGATATTTGGATGTTAGTTATTTAGTGGGCGTGTGGACATAAAATTGTGAATGTTTTTTAAAAAAAAAGGTGAAATTATTTTTCGAGTGAAAATGGTATTTGAAAATTAGAGTTGTGTTTGGACATGAATATAACTTGGAGCTGTTTTTGAACTTTGTGAGTGATTGAAGTGAAAGTTTTGAAAAATAGCTTTTTGGAATTTTTTTAATTTTTGAAAAATTTCAAAATTAAACTTCAAATGAAATTTGAAAATTTTATGGCCAAATACCAATTCCCAAAAAAGGTGAAATTTTTCCCAAAAAAGTAAAATAACATTGATTGTCAAACGGGCCCTTAATCTAAAGCAATGTTGATTGCAGTACAAATTACTCACTATTTGATAGGGTATATCGTGATATCTTATGAATTACAGAAAGGGTTCCTCAACTCTAATACTCCATTCATTTCAATTTATGTGAAAATATTTTTTTTAGTCCGTACAAAAAAGAATTACTTATTTTTATATCACACAAATATATATATCTCATTTCACACAACAAACTCGAAAGTCTTTTTTTTCTTATTAAATTTTGTACTCAATCAAATAAATTAATATAAATTAAAACGGAGAGAGTATATATTTGTAGTATTTCATATTCTTCGTACAAAGGTAAAGCGAGAAGACGAAACTGAAGATTAACACTCAAGTTAGACCAAAAGTTTTAACATAAAGTGGGGTAAAGCATCCTAGCAAACTGACCCCAAAGTGTGGTAACAAGTCGATCGATCCTATGTTCGCACCAAGGCTCAAAATATCATAGCTCAAAGGTTCATATTTCTTATTCTTCTTAGTTTGGAAATATAAACTTTGTTTGCCCTTAAAATTGGATAACAATTAAACTTATAATGAGGTTCTAAAGATACGCGAGTTCACTTAATACCGATAGACAAATATGAAGATTAATAACAGAGATGAACTATAAAATAAAGCGAACCGGTATTGAAACGGAATTCAACCCTCGAGCTAGGGTGCCCTCGAACTGATTGATACCAAAATAGTTAAAAACAAAGCAAGCTGATGAACAAGAAAGTATAAGCTAAACAGAGAGCGTTATATTGACTTTTTTACGTGAGAACCATGTGTTACAAATGGTTAATACTCCCCTTTATATAGTAGAGGAGTTCCATTTATGGTATAACTCTAATTACAAAAGGAAATCCCATGATTAGCTAATTAACCGTTTCTGATTTGTTCCGTTCCGAGATTTACGCCATGATCCTCGACCAGTCACCGAGATTTATGCCGTGATTCTCGACCAGTCACCGATATCTCGCCTTTCTGTTATTGTGCTATCTTCGATCTTGCTCGATGTCTCTCTTGTTTGGCTTCGATCGCTACTAGCCTCGATCTTGACATGTACCTCGATTCTGAACTCGGTACTTTATCCTCGTGATATGGCCTATTTCGTTACGAGGCCATCCTTCGATGCAAACTCCCGGTCTCGGTCAAATATTAAAACTGGGTGGGCCCGGTTTTAACCATATACAGATAGTCCCCTCATTGTTTTGGAGTGTAATGACAAGAAACGAATTGAGCCTTCGATTTTTTATCTCGACTTGTCATGATGTCATCCTTGTGACGTAAGCGACGGAAGTGACAGAAATGTCTCGTCTGTACAGTTACCAAGGCATTAAATGCTTGTCAGTCGATAGTCGGCCACCGTCAATATTGAACCGTCGTTGTGAAATTTATAAATAGCCCCTCTCTCCACTATTTTGAACTTTTACTTTCAGATTTCCAATTTCCAAAGCTTTTTATATCGTCTAATTTCTTCATCTACAAATCTATGATTTTCACTCCTAACCGCTTCTCAAAACACCAAATCTTATCATCTCTATCTATTTTTAACTTCAAATCCATACAAAAATGGCAAAAACATCAAAAACTATTCCTCAAAAGGAAAACACTTCTTCATCAAGGCCGGCCGGCGACAAGACACCGGCGGAGCCGCACCCCGAGGAGTGTGTTCCCAGGGGTGTGTCCTCACTTTTGATTTTAAGACCGATAAAGCCTCGTCGATTCCCGGTTAATGCGAGCCAGTGTCGATGTATATATGCTCGATAACTGAGGGATATGTTAAGCAGGTAAAGAAAGATTGCAACTGGGAGGGCAAAGAGGTGGCGATCCCGACCCCCGAAGAAGACATCACCACCCATGTGGAAGGGTTTTTAAGTATTTACACTTACCCTTTCACGCTGGGCCCCCTCGACCCTGTCGTCGTTTATTTTTGCCGTCACTATCAAATAACCCTATGCCACATCCATCCTTCCTGTTGGCGAATTGTGATTCTGCTCCGATTCTTCGTGAGCAAAGTCGGGGATGCCTTTCACCCTCGATCACCTCATCAGGTTGTACAGTCCCCGCCATTATCGAGGCGGGTTAATAAAACTCCAATATTGGGCTACCAAAGCATTGTTCTCGAGCATAGACGAGGACAAGGACCGAGACTGGATGGGCCGATTCATTCGAGTGAGGACTTCCGACCTAATCCCGGCCGAGAAAATTCCATTTCCCGAGAAATAGAATATGAAGCATAAGTACAATCCCCCTGTTAGCTCCTATCAATTGTTTTGCTCATTTGCTTCTTCTCATTGATATCCTTTTCTATGATGTAGTGGTCGCTTGGATGTCCAGTGCAATCCCTAACCTCAAGAGATGGGTTTGGAACCTGGCCTCGACCTCTATGTATGCCGAACGTTCATGGCATGACTTATCAAAGGGACGATGGGAAGCCAAAACTCATGGTAAGCCCCTTTTCCACGTCTTTAATGATTTTATCAAAGCATTTCTTACTTAATTTCCTTTCATACAGGCCTTGGCAAAGATGCTGTTATGAGGCCCCTATCTGGTGAGGGGGAGACTTCGATCCCAGCACCGAAACCGACGAAGGACAAAAAGAGGAAAAAGTCCTCACCCTCCGAAGATCCAGAACCTAAGAAGAAGGCGGCTCGTAAGCTGAGGAAGAACATCATCCTCCTAACCGAAGAGTCTGTTCGGCGCCTAAGGGAAGAAGATGAAGAAATGGAAAAAGATGACTCCGGGCTGGTGGCCCGAGTGGGAATGAGCACCGAGGCCCCAAAGGATACTGAATCGGTGAAGGCTGCAGAGACTCTGTCTCGAGATGAGGGGGTCTCGGAAAGAGACTTGGGCGAAGTCCCCGAGTCATCGAGGATCGAAGATGCCTCCCACCATGCTGAGCCAATGGTGGGTACGACTATTGAGGCCCCTCGAGATGAGGAGAACGCCCCAAGTGATTCACTTGGGGCAATAGAAATTGAAGGCTCCCCGCTGCTCCCCTCGTTTTTTGAAGAGATGATTCAATAGGCTCGGGCCTTGAAGACCCTCTCCATCGAAAGAGACCATGGAAGGGAGGACCCTTCCGTGATTACTTTACCGGTCTAAGTGACTTGGAGGTCTCGAGAAAGGATTCGGGCGAGGCATCGAGCCTTTTCAACGAAGCGCAGCAAGCTCTGAATTGGGTAAGCCTTAACTTCCCTTGTTGGTGTTACACTTGTGTTCATTTTTCTCTTCCTACCTAACTTCTTTTCTTCTTTCTGCGCAGGTCTCGGCGCTTCACCGGGAAGCATTTTCTCAGTCTAGAGCTGAGCTGAGTCGGTGTGAGGCCGACCTCCGAGGGCTCACGGAGGAGAGGAATGCCCTTAAATTCTCTGTGGGGAAAAAGAAAAGGAGACCAAGGACCTCCGAGCCGAGTTGGCCAAGGCTCACCAAGATCAGACCGACCTGATCGAGCAGGTAATGAAAATCTTAAAATCTCATGGGCTCGATTCAGGAATGGTGGCTAATATTTCAATCTCACATCTGCAGAGAAGGTCGAGAGGATCTAGCAGCTCTGCGAGGAGGTCAATATGATAAAGGCATAAACCTTGGGGTGGAAAGAAGGCATGGGCCGCTTCGCTGCAGAAAAAGAGACTGCTTTATCCCAATTGTCATCGGCTGAAAGTGAGCTTCAAGGCATAAGGGAGAAGAGCTCGACTCAAGCAAGGAAAATAGAGGAGCTCGAGGCTCGGTGGGCTTCCGAACTTGCCAAGGCCAAATCTGAAGCTGAAAAGGCAAAGACCGAGGCAGATGCGATCGTGGCCGTCTACCGGGAAGATGCGAAAGCTGCTCAAGTCCAAGAGAGAGAGGCAGCCTAGACCGCTCAAACTCAAGCATATTGGATTGCCGAACTCGCCAAATGTCAATCTCGGAGGGAAACCCTCGAGGAGATCCACGCTCGAGGTTTCGATCTTACTGACGAGATAGTAAGGTTAGAGAGCATGAAGTCGAAGCTGGAGCGCTTGCCACTTCCGATGATGATGATGATGATGATGGCAGCAAGAGCGGGTCCGAGAATGGGGAGGACCTCGATGGAGAAGAATCTTCCCCCGGAGAAGATCGGGAACCTTAGGATTTTTCACTTTTGATCTTTTGTATAGGATTCTGATCGGATCTTGTAAATATTCTCATATATATAAAGATCTCTTTCCTTTCCGACTTGTCTTTATTTCATTTATGCCTTGTGAATTTTTTTTTTTGTTTATGACTTATGAAAAAAAATTCATAAGTTCGAGGCTTAGGCAATTTGATCGAAGCCGAACTAGTGTAGTTTTTATAATCGAGTGAGTACTTGATCGAACTCTTAGCAGGGTGACCCTTAGTTTTTAATTGAGTGAAGATGATTTCTCAAAAATAAACTGGCCCTTTAGGCTCTTGAATTAGGCCGATACAGCCATAGCAAAAAGAATGGCTTTCTCCCCCTTTTCGGCTTGAAAGGTTTATTGCTTAATCATATAAATTCTATTGTACCTTAGCACGAAATAAAGGTTTTGCTCGAGAGTTCGAACGGTTCTGTACCCATTAGGATTTTCAAGGATCGATATTATCGAGACCCTTTGTTTCCTAATGCCTTAGCATAAAATAAAGAATTTGTTCGAGAGTTCGAACAACTTTGTACCCATTAGGGTTTTTGAGAGTCGATATTATCGAGACCCTTAGAAATTTAGTCGAGGGTAGTCTTTTTAACTGGTTTGTGAAAATATTCGAAGGCTTGTTTAATAACAGAAATCGGACGTCTCCAAATCGTGTTAATTTGGCCGTAGCCTTTAACTTGGGATTTGCATTTTGGGCTTGTTCCCCTGTTATACTTTGAACTTGTTCGAAGTATCAGTCCCCGAGTGGGGTGGTCGTGGCCTATAAAATCAAGGATTGCCTTTTTAAGGTCTTACAATTTTGAGATTTACTAATTCGATCATGTCAATTTTTTGGACGGCAGTCCCCGAGTATCGGGTAAATTGTTTGAACTTCAGTTGTGATCGGCCCTTAAGCCAGTTTCCACAATAGATTATAAGTATGAAATTGTAAAGCATAAAGTTTTCTGAAGCATGGAACATCTGGTAAGGAAAAATAATTTTTTCAATAGATTAAACATGCGTACGTGTTTTTCCATTAGTGTTCGAGTAATCTATATGGACACGGTTCATTTGACCGTTTGCTCCTCTACAAAATTTACCTATCGAGACATTTTCGACACGAAGTATTTTTCTTGTAAGTATCCGAAGGTGTTGCCCCCCAGTATTCGAGGTTGATTGTAAAGGAGCCTCGAATACTGTTGAATTTCTCTAAGTTAGCACGAACAATGGTTGCCTCGTTAAAAACCTCACCGGAAAAATCTATTTGGGAGCGTGCTTTCAGACGTAAGGACTTTGTGCTTGAAGAATCCTCTGATGTCTTCGATCAAACATCTGCAAAATGGTTAGTATAAAATATAGACGAAAATGAAGAAGGTCATATCTTAGCAGTAATATCATTTGAGGAGTGATATGTTCCAATTGTTTGGTAATTGTTCAACGTTTATAGTGCCAAGTTTGTAGGATCCTTTTCTGACGATGTCGAGGACCTGATATGGTCTCTCCCAGTTCGAACCAAGTTTTCCTTCATTTGGGTCTCGAGTATTGAGGGTGACCTTCCTTAGAACCAAGTCCACGATTTTGAAGTGTCGAAGATTGGCTCTTCGATTGTAATACCTTTCGATCCGCTATTTCTGTGCGGTCATTCGAACGAGGGTGGCTTCCCGTTTTTCATCTAGCAATTCTAGGCTTATATTCATAGCCTCATGATTTGACTCTTCCGTTGCATATCTAAACCTGACGCTGGGTTCCCCGACTTCAATCAGGATCAGAGCTTCGGTGCCGTATACTAAAGAAAATGGTGTTGCCCCCGTACTGGATTTTGATGTCATTTGATACACCCAAAGGACTTCGGGAAATATTTCTCTCCATTTTCCCTTAGCGTCGTTCAATATTTTCTTCAGATTTTGAATGATGGTTTTGTTTGTCGATTCGACCTGTCCGTTCCTACTAGGATGATATGGCGTCGACAAGATTCTTTTTATTTTGTGATCTTCGAGAAATTTTGTCACTTTACTGCCGACGAGCTGCCTTCCATTATCGCATACGATCTTGGCAGGCATCCCGAATCGACATATAATATGGTCCCAGATGAAGTCTATGACTTATTTCTCTCTAATATTTTCGAAAGCTTGCGCTTCAACCCACTTAGAAAAATAGTCAGTCATAAATAAAATATATTTAGCTTTACCTGGGGCCGATGGCAGAGGGCCGAAGATATCCATTCCCCACTTCATGAATGGCCATGGGGATAAGACTGAGTGGAGTTTCTCTCCGGGTTGGTGAATCATCGGCGCATACCTTTGATATTTGTCGCACTTTCGAACAAACTCTTTTGTCTCTTTTTCCATATCGGCCCAATAGTATCCTGCTCTGATGACTTTGTGAACCAATGATTCGGCACCGAAATGATTTCCACAAGTGCCCTCATGGATTTCTCGTAGGATCTCCTGGTCCCAAACATATTGCCAATGGTCCGTCGAACATCCTTCTATACAGTGTTTCGTCTCCGGCCAATGTGAATCGTGCGGCCTTCGTACGTAGCGTCCTCGATTCCCTAGGGTTCGATGAAAGCTTCCCATTCTTTAAGTATTCGATATATTTGTTCCTCCAATCCCAGGTCAGGCTTGTGGAGTTGATTTCGGCGTGTCCTTCTTCGATTACTGATCTTGAAAGTTGTACGACAGTCCCGGAGCTGATCTCGTCGTCTTCGACTAATGACCCCAAATTTGCGAGGGCATCGGCCTCGCTGTTTTGTTCTCAAGGCACATGCTGCAGAGTCCATTCTTTAAATCTGTGTAGAGTCACCTGTAGTTTGTCCAAGTATCTCTGCATTCGATCTTCTCGAACCTCGAAGGTTCTGTTGACTTGGTTTACCACAAGCAAAGAGTCACATTTTTCCTCGATGACTTCTGCTCCCAAACCTTTAGCTAGCTCGAGATCTGCAATCATGACCTCATACTCAGCCTCATTGTTAGTTAAATTGGCATCTTTGATAGCTTGTCTAATTGTATTACCCATGGGTGGCTTCAAAACGATGCCTAACCCGAACCCCTTCACGTTTGAAGCACCGTCTGTGAAGAGGGTCCACACCCCCGATGATGTACCTGACTTTATTAATAGTTCCTTTTTGACCTCGGGTACGAGGGTTGGCGTAAAGTCGGCCACGAAGTCCGCTAAGATTTGAGACTTAATGGCCGTTCGGGCTCGATACTCGATATCGTACCCACTGATCTCGACGGACCATTTGGCCAATCGTTCTGAAAGTTCGGGCTTATGCAAAATATTGTGAAGAGGATAAGTAGTCACCACGCAGATCTGGTGACACTGAAAATATAGTTTTAAATTCCTAGAGGCGCTTATTAGGGAAAGTGCTAAATTTTCTAAGTGTGGGTACCGGGTCTCAACCTCACCTAGAGTTCGACTAACATAATAAACAGAAAATTGCGTACCTTGCTCTTCTCAAACTAGGACCCCACTTACCGCGACTTCCGAGAATGCTAAGTACAAGTATAGTTGCTTGTACGCTTTCGGAGTATGAAGCAGTGGCGGGCTCGAGAGGTACCGCATAAGTTCTTCCTATGCTTGTTGGCATTTCGGGGTCCATGCAAAATTGTTGTTCTTTTTGAGCAGTGAGAAGAACCTGTGACTTCTATCTGAAGACCTCGAGATGAATCGGCTTAGGGCGGCTATGCGCCCTGTTAACCTATGTACGGCCTTAACATTATCCACGACTGTGATGTCTTCTATCGCCTTGATCTTATCGGGATTAATTTCGATATCCCAATTTGATACCATAAAGCCGAGAAATTTGCCCGAGCCGACCCCGAATACACATTTATCCGGGTTGAGTTTCATGTTATATTCCCTTAGTATATCGAAGGTCTCCTGCAAATGTATCAAATGGTCCTCTGCTCCCAAGGACTTAAGTAGCATATCGTTAATATAAACTTCCATTGACTTACCTATTTGTTCTTCGAACATTCGATTTACTAAGCGTTGATAAGTGGCACCAACATTTTTTAGTCCAAACGACATTACATTATAACAATAGGTGCCGTACTTAGGGATGAACAAAGTCTTTTCCTGATCCTCCGGGTTCATTTTTATTTGATTGTACCCGGAGTAGGCATCGATAAAACTAAGGATCTCGTGGCCGGCCGTGGCATCGATTATGCGATCGATATTCGACAGAGGAAAATAGTCTTTAGGACATGCTTTGTTTAAATCTGTATAGTCTATGCACATTCTAAGTTTATTTCCCTTTTTAGGGACTACGACTACATTTGCTAACCATTCGGGATATTTTACCTCTCGAATGGATCCTGTTTTGAGAAGTTTGGTTACTTCGTCCTTGATGAATGCATGTTTTGCCCCGGACTGGGGTCTTCTCTTTTATTTTACCGGGCAAACCTTCGGGTCCAAGCTCAGTCGATGTGTAGCAATTTCCAGCGGGATCCCTGTCATATCTAAATGGGACCAAGCAAAATAATCTATAGTATTGATAAGAAATTTGATGAGTTTTTTGCTGAGCTCGGGGTTAACCCCGTACCCAGGTATACCTTTCGATCGGGTAGATGCTCGATCAATACGACTTGCTCCAGCTCCTCGACCGTCGATTTGGTGGCATCAGAATCCTCGGGGATTATGAAGGATCGAGGGATCCAATAGTCATCTTCCTCGATCGTTCCCTGCTTCTCCGATTGAGTCGGCCTAGGGCGTCTATGCGCCTAGTTAACCTTTGTACGGCCTTAACATTATCCATGACTTTGATGTCTTCGATCACCTTGATCTTATCGGGATTAATTTCGATACCCCGATTTGATACCATAAAGCCGAGGAATTTGCCCAAGCCGATCCCTAATGCACATTTATCCGGGTTGCGTTTCATGTTATATTCCCTTAGTATGTCGAAGGTCTCCTGCAAATGTATCAAATGGTCCTCTACTCGCATGGACTTAACTAGCATATCATCAATATAAACTTCCATTGACTTACCTATTTGTTCTTCGAACATTCGATTTACTAAGCGTTGATAAGTGGCACTAGCATTTTTTAGTCCAAACGGCATTACATTATAACAATAGGTGTCGTACTTAGTGATGAACAGAGTCTTTTCCTGATCCTCCGGGTTCATTTGTATTTGATTGTACCTGGAGTAAGCATCGAAAAAATTAAGGATCGCATGGCCGGACGTAGCATCGATTATGCGATCGATATTCGATAGAGGAAAAGAGTCTTTAGGACATACTTTGTTTAAATCTTTATAGTCTACGCACATTCTAAGTTTATTTCCCTTTTTAAGGACTACGACTACGTTTACTAACCATTCGGGATATTTCACCTCCCGACTGGATCCTATTTTGAGAAGTTTGGTTACCTTGTCCTTGATGAATGCATATTTTACCTCGAATTGGGGTCTTCTCTTTTGTTTTACCAGGCGGAACTTCGGGTCCAAGCTCAGTCGATGTGTAGTGATTTCCGGCGGGATCCCTGTCATATCTAAATGGGACCAAGCAAAATAATCCATATTATTGATAAGAAATTTGATGAGATTTTCGCTGAGCTCGGGGGTTAACCCCGTACCCAGGTATACCTTTCGATCGGATAGATGCTCGATCAGTACGACTTGCTCCATCTCCTCGACCGTCGATTTGGTGGTGTCGGAATCCTCGAGGATTATGAAGGATCGAGGGATCCAATAGTCATCGTCCTCGTCCGTTCCTTGCTTCTCCGATTGAGTCGAGGTTGGTAGTTGTGGTTACTATTTAGCTTCCTATTTTCCTTTGGACTCCGATCCTTTTGTTGACGAAAGCGCCGATACCGGTATCATTTTGTCGACCGCGAAAATCTCTTTGGCAGCATGTTGTTCCCCATACACTGCTTTTACACCATCCGGTGTTGGGAACTTTAGCATTTGGTGAAGGGTTGAGGGGACCGCCCTCATATTATGAATCCAGGGTCTTCCGAGCAGTGCGTTGTATCTCATATCGCCTTCGATCACATGGAACTTTGTTTGTTGAATAATTCCGGCTATATTTACTGGTAGGATGATTTCACCTTTAGTTGTTTCGCTTGCCATGTTAAAGCCATTGAGAATCCGAGCTGCGGGTACGATCTGATCTTGTAGGCCGAGCTGCTCCACAACCCTTGATCGAATAATATTGGTCGAGATTCCTGAATCAATTAAAACATGTTTAACCTGCATTTTATTCATAAGGATAGAGATTACCAAAGCGTCATTGTGGGGTTGTGAGATCCCTTCTGCTTCTCCATCATTGAATGATAAAGCGCCTTCTGGAACATAGTCTCGAGTTCGTTTTTCTCTGGTGATTGATACTTTAGTGCGTTTGAACACGGGCCCTTGTGGAATATCGACCCCACCAACGATCATGTTAATCACGTGTTGTGGTTCTCCCTGCTCGTTTTTCCTATTTGCGTCTCTGTCTCTGAAATGGTTTTTAGCTCGGTCGCTCAAGAATTCTCGAAGGTGACTCTCCTTGAATAGACGGGTCACCTCCTCCCTTAGTTGTCTGCAGTGTTCGGTTTTATGACCATGTGTACCACGGTATTTCCATGTTTGATTGGGGTTCCTTTGGGATGGATCTATGACAATACCTGATGTGTCGATGCTGAAGTTGTATTCTGACAATCGTGGCACTTCTGTGGGATTAGCATGTTTATCGAAGCCACTTTTTCTTATGAGCCCTCGAGAGCTTGGTCTTCGATATTGTTCCTTCAATCATTTTGGATGGGATAGCGTCCCGGGCCGCTGTTTCTACGATCTTCATTGTATGGTAGATACCGATCTCTTCTCGACTGGGGTTCTCTGTAGATATCCCTTTGAGTTCTGTCGACGGGCCTGTTTGGATAAGCGAAATCGGAAGGGGTCCCCAATTGATCATCCTCGACCCTGATTATGTACATCGGCCCAAGTTACTGCTGGATATTCAATTAAATTCTGCTTTAGCTATAGCTATGCCACCGAACTTCGTTCGTTCAAACCTTGAGTAAAGGCCTGAACAGCCCAATCGTCTGTGACCGGTAGTAGTTCCATGCGTTCCATCTGAAATCGGGATACGAATTCCCTCAACATTTCGTTGTATTTTAGCTTCACCTTGAAGATGTCCAATTTTCTAGTCACAACCTTTATTGCTCCGGTATATGCCTTTACGAAGGAGTCTGCAAGCATGGCGAAGGAATCGATGGAATTAGGCAGCAAATTGTGGTACCATATCATTACTCCTTTCGACAAGGTTTCTCCAAATTTCTTCAGCAGAACAGATTCAATCTCATCGTCTTCTAAGTCATATCCCTTTATTGCGCATGTATAAGAAGTGACATGTTCATTAGGGTCGGTGGTCCCATTATACTTAGGAATTTCTTGCATTCGGAACTTCTTCGGAATCGGTTTCGGTGCCGCACTTGGTGGGAAGGGCTTCTATATAAATTTCTTTGAATCCATACCTTTTAGAATCGGCGGTGCCCCTGGTAGTTGGTCAACCCGGGAGTTGTATGTCTCTACTTTCTTTTCATTTGCCTCAATTTTCTTTTCTCTCGATTCAGTCTGTTTAGTGAGCTCCTCGAACATTTTCATAATGGTGGGGTCATTCCCCAATTCGTTGGCATTCAACCTTTTTGGCACAGGTTCAGTCCTGTGAACGACTTCTGGTTCGATCATACTCGGTGTTGATTTTGTAGTTGTGCTATAGCTGCTTGTTGAGCCTGTAACATTTCAAATATCAATTAGAGACTAACTCTACCATCTTCTCCGCCCCGCGTACCTCGACCACCTGATCGAACTTCCCTGTGTATACTACCTTCGGGCTCAACGCCCAAATTTGCATTTTGGGCGACATGTGAACTGACATCGACGGGATTTGCAATTGGTGCTCCCTCGAGGTCGTCCTGAGGCACCTCGATTCGTGGGGCGGTTATGTTGTCGTTTTTCCCGTGAAATTCGAGGATGTTGTCACCATGTGTAGGTGCTTCTTGCGAGTTTGACATATTTATCCTGAAAACAAAGATTCTTACGAGAACAAGTGTAAAGCAGTGTGTGTTATCGAAATTAATATTAAGCAATCACTATTATTCTTGACCCCACGATGGGCGCCAAACTGTGTTACCCTTAAAATTGTATAACGATTAAACTTATAATGAGGTTCGAAGGATACGCGAGTTCACTTAATACCGATAGACAAATATGAAGATTAATAACAGAGATGAACTGTAAAATAAAGCGAACTAGTATTGAAACGAAATTCAACCCTCGAGCTAGGGTGCCCTCGAACTGATTGATACCAAAATAATTAAAAATAAAGCAAGTTGATGAATAAAAAAAGTATAAGCTAAAGAGAGAGCATTTTATTGGCGTTTTTGCGTGAGAACCATATGTTACAAATGATTAATACTCCCCTTTATATAGTAGAGGAGTTCCACTTATGGTATAACTCTAATTACAGAAGGAAATCTCATAATTAGCTAATTAATCGTTTTTGATTTGATCCGTTCCGAGATTTACGTCATGATCCTCGACCAGTCACCGAAATTTACACCGTGATCCTCGGCCAGTCACGGATATCTCGTCTTTCTGTTATTGTGTTATCTTCGATCTTGCTCGATGTCTGTCTTGTTTGGCTTTGATCGCTACTATAGCCTTGATTTTGACAGGTACCTCGGTTCTGAACTCGGTACCTTATCCTCGTGATATGGCCTATTCCGTTACGAGACCATCCTTCAATGCAAACTCCCGGTCTTGATCAAATAGTAAAATCGGATGGGGCCAGTTTTAACCGCATACAAACTTGTTATGTCATATATCTTTCCTTGCATTTGTATTTGACGAGCAAATGGTTTTAATCTCAGGAAGATGAAACGAAAAGAATTTTGAGGGAAAAGAAAAACAAAAATTTCCAAGTAAATGAGTGATTCCAATGCACCATAACTTTCAAATTATTGGTGACAAGGGGGAGTTAGTTTTGCGATTGCAGATTTATCGAACCTAGTAATTTTGGTTCAAACTTCAAACCATATATATCTCTTAAAAAATCATTGAATGTATACAAATTATTAATTTAGAATTTAGTAGCTTAAATTGATTAGAAAGTTCAAACCCTATATATCTCTTAAAAAAATCATTGAATGTATACAAATTATTAATTTAGAATTTAGTAGCTTAAATTGATTAGAAATTTGAACCTATAAACTTCAAATTCTGACCCCGCTTCGATTCGTGATAAATTTGATTGGGTTTGGGGGGGGGGGGG